>JAPKLY010000077.1:434704-457813 GCA_026898435.1 Prunella vulgaris | reverse complement strand
GGGTAATGGCCCGTACTATGTGCAAGCCGGGTAATGGCCCGTACTATTTGTCAAGTCGGATAATGATCCGTACTATGAGAACATGAGTTGTATTTTTATATCATATGTTCAAAGCATGTTTGTCTAACAGTGTGCCAGGGGCATTAATAAGTATTTCAGAAATAAATTGATGTTTTCAAATGAGAGTGCATTGTGCATGGGAAGGATTTTGAGTGAAACTTCACATCATGCATAATTTCTGCTTACTGAGATTTATAAATCTCACGTAGTTTATGCATTGTAGGTAATCCTAATGATATGTGAGGTGGTGTTCGAGTTGGAGTAGCTGTGGCGCTCTTGCAGGTTTTTTTAGTTGCGGTGTACATAGATGACGACCTGCGGGCAGGACCCGCAGGTCGTGGCTTATTTTACTGCCGTTGTTCGCTTTATATGTATAATTAAAATTTGGGAGCAATGTTTTTTTTTTTGTCTTGTTGTTTTGGGGTTACTATTATGCAAACTGGCTATAGCTTCCGCTTGCTAAAATCAACATTTCATTTTGTTATATTTATTTGGTAGCGCCTAAACCCTAAGACAACCTTTTCTTTTTCAAACTAAATTTACGGGGCGTTACAATATTTGTCTTTGAAGAATTATAGACAAATGCCACATATGTATTTATGATTTTATGTATCGATGTTGGTAGATATATATATACTAAAAGTTTAAATTTATAAAAATGTTGAAATTTAAGAAAGTATATTTAACAAACATTTAATATATATATTTAAGACAAATATTTAATACGTACATTTAACACAAAATTTGAAATTTTTTAATATTTGTAATAAATGTATATATACCTCTATTTTTTGAATTTTTTTCAAAAATACATCGATATTATCTCGATATTGAATTCAATTTGTGGAGAAAAATAAGTGATACTAATATTTACTGATATTTTAGATTTTTTTTTACGAATATTATAAAAATATCATTTTTACCCAATATCATTATTAGTGAATAGGAGAAATATACTCGGCTCGAATGGTGATCTAAGGTGTGTTTTGTGTGGGAATTGTGAAGAGACTGTAAAACATGTTTTTTTCGAATGTTCAACTTCATATAAAATTTGGATGGAGTGATCAAAATGACTGGGAATTTCTATTGTACTTTACTCTCAAACCCTCTCAAATTTTATGGCTCAAAGTCAAAGTTTAGAGGAAAGTTTGGATGTGAGGTTGCTGTTACTATTTGACTTTGTATTACTTAGAGGCTGTGGAACGGGAGAAATGATGCTGATTTTTCAATTGATAGAATAATTGATGATATTAAAATTAGATTGTGGAGTTGGTTCTTTGTAAAAAAAAAATAGGTTGCTCAAAATTTTGGGAAAAATATTTTTTTTGTCCCGTAAGTTTGCCTCTTTTTTATTTTGGTCCTACTAACTTTCAAATTTTGATTTTCGTCCTGTAATTTTATCTCCTTTTGATTTTGGTCCTATTAACTTTCAAATTTTGATTTTCGTCCTGTAACTTTACCTCATTTTGATTTTGGTCCTGTGACACCCCATTCATGTATAAAAGAGGTAAAGTTATAGGACCAAAATAAAAAAGGGGTAAAGTTATAGGACGAAAATAAAAAGGAGGTAAAGTTACAGGACAAAAATAATAATTTTCCCCAAAATTTTCCTTTAATAATTGGTTGTGGAAATCCAAGAATTGTGTTAGAATGCTAATCTATGTATTTGTATTGTTTTAATAAATTTATTTTTACCGATAAAAAAAAAACAGTGACTACAAAAAATGAATATATATAAAGCAAATATAAAATATTTTCATACTTTCTTTATTAGTACCTGTGACATGTTAAGTGTATATATATATATATATATATATATATCCAATTGAATGTATGTATACCACCACTCACTCTTTCTATGCTTGGGCGACAAATTAAATCTTTGTTCATGATGACTGATAAATCGCTAATTAAAAATGAGATTTAGTACTAATGCTTGGATTAGATAACTCTTCCATTACATTAAAAGCCAAATTTTAAGGGCACTGCACTTACGAAGCTTGTTTTGAATTCTTCAATGATTATAGAATGAAAATTTATTTTTCTTCTTTAATCTTAGATATATTGAATATATATTTATCTCAATAATGATTACGTATTTAGTATTGCACTCTAATTTTAAAAAAATAAACAAAAAAGAAAATTGTTGGTTGTGAAGTGGAAAATAACTGAGGAAGATAGAAAGAAGAGTATTAATAAAATTAATTAGGTCAGTACCCGGTAGTGATTTAGGAAGAAAAATAGAATTGTGTACATTTTTTATTAATTATTTTCTTTAATCAGTATAATTATCGTAATATTTATTACCATTCTCTTTTTAATTGAAATTTTTCTAAACCAAATCCCACACGAAATGTTTTTAGAAAAGGGAACTCTCCGGGTATATATATATTTTTTTTTGGGTTTGTGTGACTTCTAAAAATTAATTTTTAAAAATTAATGGTTTTAATTACTAGAATTTTAAAATCTAAGTTCTTTTTGGGTTTTTGAGTAGGATATATTTTGAACTTTATGATGTAAGAGAAAATAAAAGTAGAACAAATAGTTGGAACAAAATTATAATAATATTAATTAATTAATAATTTTTTGGGGTATTTGCATATTGATTAAAAAAATGACTATATATATGTACAATGGGTTCACAATATAACATATAATTTTTTCTGCACAGAACCAATTTGTAAATAGAGTCAATTTTGTTAATTATTTTGTAATTTTTCCATATTTTATAGGATATATAGGGGATAGAGTTAGGATTTTAAAATTCTATTTTTAAAGCCTAAGCTAGAATGAATTTTAGATTTGAAAATTCAAATTTAAATTTTTAAAACCAAAAATAACAGTATTATTTTCACTGAAGAGTACAATTCTTCTCAATCTTTTCAATGAAAACAACTACTCCCTCCGTCCCAACTTTTTTTTCCACAATTTTTATATTGGGATGTCCCAACTCTTTTTTTCATCCTTAAAAAGGAAATGATTTACACTTACAAAAGTCAATAAAGTATATTTTTTATATTTTATTAATTAACTTCACACTCACATACTTTACTTTTTCTTAAACCGTGTGCCAGGTCTTTTGGAAAAAAGATTTGAAACGGAGGGAGTATATAATACTGTTATAAAATGTACTTATGTTACATGATATATCTAATGTGTGCATACAAAATTTTATTATTACAAATCTCTCAATTAAATAGTAAAATGGAAAAAAAAAAGGAGAGGTTATTTTATTAAGAGATTTATGTTCTAATTAAAGTTAGCAAGAACAATAACCATTGATTAGAATAGAATGTAGAGATTATGGGAGACATGATAACAATTATGTATTGTGATGTTTCTAATCTAACTAGGTTATAGAATCCTCAAACCCTAATAAATATGAAACGCACGTTGGGGGTCCACTAATTAATCTCTCCACTTAACAATTAAACCCACACGAATTTATTTAATTTTGGATGGAACATGTATCCCTAAAAACATACATGTGATAATTAATGTTCATGGCATCTTTTAAGTAATTAATGTTTTGGACACATTTCATGTGTGCATCAGCTTATATGCGGTCGCTAAAATACGAAATCGAGTCGGGCCTTTATTTTCAAACTATCCACTTAGAATTCAGTATATAGCGACGCATAGTTTCATTAATTATTTTGCGACCGCCATTAACGGTCGCTATTTGGGCGATTAAATGAATAACGACCGATTATGGACTGTCGCTAATTTTTTAGAAGATTAACGACCGCTGGCGGTCTTTAATTGGTCGCCAGTTAATCCAGTCTGACCAAAAATAAAAATTGGTCGCTAAAAGGTGGTCTCTAAAACGCGTGTAGTGAATTTGATTAAATTTATTTTAAATATTTTATAAGATGTTTTAAGAGTTTATAAGATGTTATTTTTAAATAGTTTATAAATAATTTAAGTGTTTGGTTTATACAACATATAAATTTTTTATATTTTATTATAATATTTTTTAATGTTTTCATAGAATTTTTGGGTGGTAGGGAGGTCTAGAGTGGGGGATGGGAGAGATGGGGAGAAAAATAACTCCATAATCATTAACTAATTACAGCTTGCCGATGTATTGGACTTTTTTTCTTTATACATTATTGGTTTAATATTTTCTTTATACATTATATTTTATATTTTCTTGACCTGAGTTGCCTAACTTAATTTGAAAATATGTATAAATTACAAATTAATTATATAACTTGTTGGCGCTACAACTTATAAAGTCTAATATATACATGCACAAAAAGAAGGAATTAGTATATTGTGAAATTTATTCTCATATAAAATTTTATTTAATAATATCATGGCATTCATTCAGTAACAATTGAGTAAGTTTCCACGGTGCAACTCAAGTTCATTTTTTAAAAGTTACACAATTTATTGTTGAAAAGTTACACTATGAAAGATACAGTTTTCAGTAATAACATGTGTAACTTTTCAGTAGTATTTTGTGTAACTTTTAAAAAATGAACTTGAGTTGCACCGTGTAACTAGTGCATATAAGACTAATCCATTATAATTACATATAAATTAATATGATGCACAATTCGTTATATAGTACGAGTGAAATATATATTATGATATTAATTTTAAAAAATAATAGCATTATTGAGTGAATACTTGCTCTATTCTACTATAAACTTCTCAATTATTTTACTTGAATATTCCATGATATTTTCTCATTCCATAAAAAATAAAAATAGTATTTTATATATTTAAACTAACATTTCTTAAACAACTACGGAACTACTCATATCATTTACTTAATTTTCATTAATATGTATTAATAAATAAATATTTTTTAATAAACAATAAAAAGAAAGGAGAAATATATAATGTGATGAAGGGAGCATAATATTATTGAACATATCCAATTTCAAATTATAAAATTTATTTATATATTTTCATATACTTTGTGCATATGCATGAACTAGCGATAAGGAGTTTCGAGTTAAACGGTTTAGTTCAAACATGTCACTGAACAGTACTTTCATTTTTTTTATCTATATTTTTAATATAATACTATTTTTTATTAAATATATTAAATACAATGCCAAAAAAAAACTAAATTTTCAGCATAAGTACTACTCTACACATATATAACTAGCTCCCCTGGTTATAGTAATGGTTCAGTATAAAAAATTAATAATGACTTAGTGAAAATAAATCCAATGAATGTTTAAAGATAAAAAGTTGTATGAAACTCGAATTAACGAACTCGATTTTGTTAATTATCATTATTATTTATATATATGTACTTTCATTGTTTATATATATATATATATATATATATATATATATTATCACAACTTAAAAAAATTAAATATATATTTATAACGGAGATAATATATGTGAATAAAAGTTATAGTAATTATACATAAATTCGGATTAATAAGAAACCTACTCATATTTTAAAATACCAAAATTATATCTGGCGAGTATAGAGTCCTTTGGCCAGTAAAATTTTCTTTGTCGTGCTTTCTTTTCGTGATTAAAAGTTTAATATAATAATATTTACATCATTTAATAATACTAATTTGTTCAGAGAATAGCAAACATCATGGAACTTTAGCTCGACAATTGATCACTTTGTAATTGAACATATCTTTATCTAGTCATCATTAAAGTTATGTATTCAACATTAAACAAATCTAGGGTTTTTAAAATCTCAATTTATGACATTATTTTCTCTAGATTTCAAGTGGGATTTCCTTTCTTGCCAACTTTTCCGACACATAATTATTGTGTCACTAAACTACTTAATTAAGTTTTTGACCTTTTCATTATATATATATATATATATATATATATATTTAATTTTGCTAATTATCGGAGGGTAGGTTTCTTGTGCAATAGGTGCACCATGCAATTTAAGTGCAAATAAATTTTAGAAGTTATTATTGAAAAGCTGGTATTGTTATTATTAATTAAAAAAATATTAACAAGAGGTGGCCTTTCAAAAATACACTATGACAAATTCGCTGATAGATAGCGGATAAAACCCGCCATTAAAAGGGTGGAAAAAACGCTGTTGAACATGGTGATATTAAAAGTGGCGCCGAACAACAGCGGTTTAAAACCGCTATTATATCTAACTTTAACAGCGGTTTTTAACCGCTATCGTATCATAAAAACCGCTATTATATCTTCTAAATTTGTTAACTCATAAAATCTAAAACAACGGTTTTATAGACATATAAAAGAGGATTTTAACCGCTATTAAAAGTACATTCAATAGCGGGCAATACCCGCTGTTGTATATTAAAACCCGCTTTTATTAGTACTTTCAAGAGCGGTTTACTTAAGATATAAGAGCGGGTATTACCCGCTATTAAAAGTAAAAAACATAGCGGGTAATAACCGCTTTCTTTTCTCAATATTTTTCCAATATTTAATTATTGCAATATTATATATTTTTTTAATAAAACTTGTAGTACGATTTTTATACTTTAATTAAAATAAAAAGAAATTTTAATATAAATAACATTAAATCTAAAAATTCAAAAGTTCATATCATTACTTGCTAATCATTGCAATAATCTTTAAAATGCATTACATCAATATAAATTCAAGTACCAATGGTGTTCAATAACTAAATTAATTAACTACTACATCATCATAATAATCAAATAGTCTTGAGCAACACGTTTGATATTCTCTTGCAGTACCATATCTCTCCTCCATTCCTTGGTTCACAACTGATGAATGAAAGTGGCTCACATTGAAGATCAAGCTTCACATTCAAAGAAAATGAATTATCATCAAGGAAACAAAACTTAAACCAATATACAAAAAGATAATTATTAATTATATAATTGTCAATTTGAGTAAAAAAAATGCACCGCTGTCACCGATCAAAAGAAGCTTCCCGCACTTTCTACTCAACTATATATGATTGCAAGCGTAAAGCCCACTCTTCCCGCACTTCATCAATTTCCGCTTTCGAATAAGTTTTCTCCATGAACTATGAATTACAAAATACATTATTAAAGCAAAAATAAATCTAATGAAAAATTATGCCTACATATAAATATTACCATTGGCTGCATCGAACATGTTTCAACTGTGCCCTCAAATTTGACAATTTGTCTCATGTAGCGAAGTACAAAAAAACCACATTGACATGAGTCGGGTTGCTTAGGAGCCTAAGTTAGGAACAAAACTCATTGTAAAACACATGGTTTGTTATAAATTATTTATGAATACTACAAATGAAAACTTTTCATACCTCAATTACATTCCAATTGATTTTATTTACTCTTTTTCCAATCGAAGAATTAAAAATGTGCAGAGCACTTAAAAAAATGAGATTGTTTTAACAAAAAATAATATATCTACCTTAATAATAAGGAGAAAATAATATTAATTCAAATAATTGAACTAATATGCTTCTAAAGAGATGTAATTTTTTTAAACTAATATGCTTCTAAAGAGTTACTATATAAATTATTTAGTTCACTCAACCTTATTAATATTGTAAGCATAAATTCATATATAAATTAGACATGAAAATTAATTAGAGCACAATAAAAACCATCAATAGAATCAACAACAATCATGAAATTTAACTAGAAATAATTAAATTGAAACATAAGCTCAAAATTCACAATCATCTCAACATCTAAAATTACTAAGAGTACTAACTCATCAATTTACAATTGTAAATCTTGCAAAGTAAAGGAAAATAAATTAATGAACTATTAATTAAAATATAAAAATTAAAAAAGAGATAATTTTAGAAGATAATTTTCTTAAATTCTTAAATTTCAAAAATCTGCACAAAATTTCCAGTTTTCTCAGAAACATATCATATTGTTGGTTAGGGAACTAACTGATTAAGGTCATATTTGCATCAATTTGTGTCCATTTTGAGATGAATTCTTAGAATTTTGTATGCATTTAGGGCCTTAATTGTTATCTATTTTGTTAATTGTTAATTGAGCTCCATAAAAAAATATTATTCATTTAATTAAGTTCTGTCAAGAATTTAATTAATTTTTGATAATTTAATTAATGGGTATAATTTCATGAGCCTTTTAATTTAATTTAAATCGGAAAGTTTGCAGTACACATTAGGAAAAGAGATTTGGGACCACATCAATGCCACTGCCCACTCAAGCAAATTTCAGGAGAAAAGCACTGCTCAAGCATTCACTCAACCACCGTGTCTCACACATCCACAACAACCCACTGCAATCAATACCACACGCAGCCTCTGAAACACCATAACCACACACCTATATACAAAGTTTGGACTTGAAATTCATTCATCCAACAATTTTTAGTCACAAAATTGCCTAATTTTTAGTCACAAAATCGCCTAATTTTTTTATTTTTAGTCACAAAATCGCCTATCACAGGGAAGCCTAATTTTTAGTCACAAAATCGCAAACTGATTTGCACAGCCCACACTTGCAAAAATAATTTTGAAACCCTAATAAAATATAATCACATTCAATTATACCTTCAGTTGACGGCAGGGGTGCGCGGAGGCAGAGCGGTGGCAGCGCAGAGGCAGCACGGTGGCAGCGCAGAGGCAGCGCGGAGGCGAGGCTGCGACTGTGTCTGATGCAGCGCACAGGCGTGGGCGGCGGAGGCGAGGCTGCGACTGTGTCTGATGCAGCGCACATGCGTGGGCGGCGCCGGCGAGGAAGGAGGGAGGCGGTGATGCCTGGCCGCTGAAAATCTGCCTGGAGTACGCCGGAGAAAATGGAGAACCACGTTTCAATTTTTGGGAGGTATCGCAAAAATGAGAGGAGGAGGAAATGTGTGATGTGAATTAATTAGGGTTTGTTTTGTAATTGATATTTTAACTGATTAATTTAATAAATATTTTGGTATTGAAATTTATATACAAGACTTGTCTTTGTCCAAGTGGTTAGGGTGTGTTTTTTAACTGAGAGGTTGCAGGATCGATTCTCGGGGAGTTTATTCTTTTTCCTATTATTTAAAATGGTTAACTAATTTAATTCTATAAATATTTTGGTATTACATTTAAAACATACAAGATACTTTGTCCAAGTGGCTAACTGCGCTCAATACCTCTCCGAAGGTCAAGGGTTCGATTCCGTGCGATAGAAATTTTTTTAGCGATTTTTAAATGTTTTAATAGCGGTTTTTAAAGTCTTTAATAGCGGTTTTTAACCGCCATAATTTTAAGAAAAGATATCATTTGAATTATAGCGGTTATCATTCACCGCTATGTTTCAACTCTGCATTTTGACTTACAATAGCGGTTGAACTTTTAATGGCGGGTTTTTTACCTTTAAAAGCGGTTTTAAAATTACCCGCTATTATATCTATGCTATTAAAAGCAAAATTTGTCATAGTGATAGTATGAGTAAATGGAAGACTCTTAACCCAAGAGAGAAATCAGAAGCTCTCAACTAAGGAGTATCAAAGTCCCTCGACTTCGTAGGAGATTAGAGAGTAAGGGCTCATTTGGTTCAATAGACAAGATAAATAATTCAAGATAGATTAGACAAGATTATAATCTAGAGATTGTTACGTGTGAGTTAAATAGTGTATTTGGATTGATAAATTAAGATAATTAGTAATGTAAGATACACTACAAAAAAAATGGGTTTTAGAGACCGTTTTTTAGCGACCGCCCATAAAGCGGTCGCAAATATTCATTTTAGCGACCGTATTTGAGACCGTCGAGGTGTTTTGGTAAATTTTGGAATATTTGCGACCGCTTGCGGTCGCTAAATCATTTAAAAAATTTCTGACCGCCATAAGCGGTCGCAAACAGAAATGTGGTCGCTAAATTTTAAACCCGTAACTGGTAACCCGGAAAAGAAGAACCAGTTTGTTTTTTTAAATTAGCGACAGCTTTCTGGCAGTCGCAAATATAAAATATTAATTTTGCGACCGCAAATGCGGTCGCTAAAGTAGTATCCGGTTAGGGTAGTTGGCTCCATTTAATTATATAATTTTGCGACCGCTTTAAGCGGTCGCTACACATAATATGGCGGTCGCTAAAACGCGATTATGGAACAGAATCAGCTTCTCTTTTCTTCAGTTTTTTCGGGGAAAAAACCCCACTCACACCTCAAAAAATTTCCCAAATTCAAACGAGCATTGCTTCAACGTGTTGGTGGCAATTGTGGAAGTCTACTACTATATTGTGCTCGTTGCTTCTAATTCACCGTATGTTTTTACAATTTTACAGTTTAATTTTAAATTTTGTGTATTATATGTTTTATAAGTGTTCTTCATGTGACACATTAAATTTTAGATTTTATAATGTGAATAATTATTGTAATTGATTATAGTTGATTTTTTGTTTTAAAAAATTGGATATGTTTGTTTATAGTCGAAACTCTGCCAAATTTTTAAATAATTTATATGTGATTCATTTTTAATTTGTATCAGATAGAACTCCCTTATCGTCGCTGGATGTATGAAATGCCTCGTTTGATACAAGGAAATATGAATTATGAATTTTGCCTGAAACTTGATGAGTTTATTAAGTTTGCCTGTAGTAAACCAATTTGCATGGATAGTTGTGGTCGGATTAGATGTCCTTGTTCAGGCAGAAAGTGCAGTAACAGAAGATTTTTTAGCATAGATGAGGTTAAAACTCATCTTGTGAGGTTCGGTTTTGCTCTATTTTATTATAATTGGACCAGACATGGCGAAGACAGGTGGAATTATAATTTGGAAACAGTGATTGCCTTCTATGATCAGTTGAGTAGTTGTGGAGGTGAGAGATTTGAGATTAGTAGTTCGAGCTGCGACCCGTCTACACAATTGGATGAGCTAGATGAATTCCAACGGTATCATACGATGATTGATGAGTCTGGTTTGGGTGTTCACCACACAGCCATGGAGGAGGAACCAAATCCACTTTCAAAGAAATTTTTCGAGATGCTCAAATCTGTCGATCAAAAATTGTTTCCTGGTTGTGATACTGAGACTCAATTGTCATTCAACGCTCAGATGTTGTCCATCAAAACTGAAGGCAAAGTGAGTCAGAAAGTCTTCAATCAATTCGCTAAGTTGTTTAAACGGGCCCTACCTAAAGAGAACACAGCGCCAGAAAATTTCTATCAAAGTAAAAGGCTGTTGAAGGATATGGGTTTACCGTTTGAGAAGATTGATTATTGTATCAATGGTTGCATGTTGTTTTGGGGCGACGACGAGAGAATTAATCAGTGCAGGATGTGCCTGCACCCTAGGTTCAAACCCTCTGATCGTAAGAAGAAGATAGCTTTCAAGTCGATGTATTATCTTCCCATCACTCCTCGTCTAGAGAGGTTGTATCAGACGAGTGCCACTGCAAAAGACATGACATGGCATGCTGAGGAGTGTTCTGATCAGAATTCCGGAGAGATGCGTCATCCTGCAGACTCTAATGCGTGGAGACATCTTGATAGAGAGTTCCCAGATTTTGCGAGTGAGAAGCGAAACGTGAGACTTGGTTTGTGCACAGACGGATTAGCTCCATTCGGTATGCACGGGAAGAAGTATTCTTTGTGGCCTGTTTTGTTGACTCCGTACAATCTACCCCCTTGGTTGTGCATGAAGCCTCAACACATATTTCTCACTGTGTTGGTGCCTGGTCCTCGCAACCCGAAGGATAAACTGGATGTCTACCTTCAGCCGTTGATTAAAGAGTTGTTATATTTGTGGCATTTGGGAGTAGAGATGTACGACGTGTACCGAAAGGAGAACTTCACGTTACGAGCTACTATTTTATGGACCATCAGCGACTTTCCAGCATATGCTATGTTATCTGGGAGGTCGACAGCTGGAAGACTAGCGTGCCCGTACTGCATGGATGAGTCTGAGGCATTTTATCTTCCAAAGAGTAAGAAGATATCATGGTTCGACAACCACAGGAAGTTTCTACGTGATGATATCAAAATATAGTAATTTAGAATATTAAAATTTGTGGCTAATTTGATGTTATATACAAATAATTGAATAAAAATGAACAAATTAAAATTTTGGTATTGTAAATTATTAAATATATAACATTACATTTTTGTGGTTGAAATATATATATTTATATTAAGTATCAAAGGATTAATTTGATGAATTTAAAAAAAAAACGAGACACAATTTGGAATTATATACTATTAATTGCAAAAAGTTGAATAAAATAAAAAAAAAGAAATGTAAATTATAAAATTTATAACATTAAAAAAAATTTATTGAAATATATATACATTAATAAATTAGAGACGAAAAGGAATTAATTTGATGTATTTAAAAAAAAATGTGACTTAATTTGGAGTTATATACAATTAGTTGCAGAAAAATAAACGAAAGAAGCAAGTGCCCGAGTGGAACAGCGACCTCTGAGATGCCCAGAGGTCGCGAGTTCGACTCCTTGCGGGCACAAAGTTTACAACATTTATTCTGAGCCAAATAAGGCTCATATAAAATATGTGATGATATGGTTAAGGTGCTAGGTCCGTGGCCAAGTGGTTCGAGACCAGCCAGCCCTCGAGAAAGGGCCTGGGTTCGAACCATCTTGGCCACATTTTTTTGCTACGTAAATAATTTAGCGACCGCCCATAGGCGGTCGCAAAATAATAATTAGCGACCGCATGTAGTGGTCGCAAAATAGAAATATAATTTATTATTATAAATATACAAAATATTTAGCGACGGCCAAAGGCGGTCGTTAATATAAATATAGCGACCGCACAAAGCGGTCGTAAATTTATTATAATATTTTGTGACCGTATTCAGCGGTCGCTAAAATATATTTAACGACCGCGATGTAGCGGTCGCAAGAATAAACCAAACCAAACCGGGTCAATACCCGGACATTTTTGCGACCACTATTCCGACCGTTTTGGCGGTCGTTAATTTGCGACTGCCTCTTAAAAAGTGGTCGCTAAATGTTTGCGACTACTGTTTTAGCGGTCGCCATAAGCGGTCGCAAAAACAGTCGCTAGTAATGTTTTGCGACCGTTTGGCGGTCGCTATGGCGGTCTCTAAAACCCATCTTTTTTGTAGTGATAATTTCATTTGAATGTTTGGATTGTAAGATTAATAATAAAAAAAATATGCAATTGACAAGTTTGCCATCTATATCAAGAACAAAAAATAAAGTGAATTATTGTTCTCATGATTTTCAATATAAGAAGAGTATTTTAGTAAAGATAAACACAATAGATTATTATCATATCTCTTCCCTAAGATAATATTATCTTCCATTTATAAGATAATTGAATTTTAGTTTTGGGCTTTTAATTAATCTTGGGCTTTTATCCATTAAACCAAACATCAAATTAGATAAGATAATTTAATTTATCTTAGCTTATCTAACGAACCAAATGGGGTCTAAAGGGTTATGGGTTTTCCGAATAAGTCGGTTCTTGAACCGAACACCGTGATTAAAAAAAAGTTCTATAACAATTTCTATATTAAATAAACAATTCACTTTGAAAATTAATAAATGATCATAGTACTCTCAACGTGACTATAGAAATCAAATCAGTTCTATAAATAAATGTTTCAGTACTATAAGTGTCACCAATAAAATAAAATAATACGAACCAAGTGCTGTATAAAGATACTCTCTATAAAAATGGATGTTATATATAAAAAAAAATAATGCGTGGCAAATATTTAGTTGGTGGATATCATTATGCATAGACAATAATACCAAGATAGCGCATGAAATATATATCAAATGATACGTACAAGGAAGAGATTTGTACCTTCCATATATAGCAAATTAATAGTATCTTGTTAGAGTACAAGGATCTGCTCACATCATACTTGACGTACTACATCCCAACCATAATGTACAAGTACATATTTACAAGCAATTAAAATTGTACGTATCACATGCTTCCATATGGATGCAAACTTGGCAAAACAATACATCTTTTATTTTTCTATATTAAGTAAAGTGTTACAATATTAAGTAAAGTGTTACAATTAATACATACGGAAATATATTTTTTCAGAATCGTAACTTAAACGCTAGTAAAATGAAGATGGTAACTTTTGAGCTAACAAAATAAGGACCTTAATTTAAAAATGGAGCAAATTGGGCTAATTGGTATTATTTGGATTGTTAAACTGAATATGATGTTAATTTATAAGTTTCAAAAGTAATGATCCTTAATTTGTGAATTTGAAAAAATTAGGCTGCTCATTTTTTTTAATTTAAAAAGTCATGGTCTTCTTTTTGGCACCATCCTCAAGTAATGATGCTGAAAAAAATATTTTTTTTTTCTAATTTATTTAGAGCGTGATTGTTAGACCATCTTAATTTACTTAGAGGGTGAGAGATGGGTGAGGTGATTATAATTAGTTGGTGACACTGAAAATATTATTCACATAAATTCGATTTCAAGAGAGAGCCACTCTTTTTTCTTTTGAAACTTCTAAACAAACTATTTTACGATTCAATTATAAACCATTTAAAAGGGCAAAGTCTCATATGTATCCACGTACCACGTGCATATTCGCCATACTTAATTAAAAATTAAGTCACATTTTAGACAAAGCCTAAAGTCACATTTCATTACATTATGTCAGTTACATAATTGTACACAGTTCAATCAAAAATCTAATATCACATTTTACCTTGTATAGTGCAATCGTTGCACAAGAGACTGCCCCGAGCTTATAAACTCTGTCGAACACTCTTGTAAGATACGAAATTTACAATTTATTTCACGTGATCGATCTGAAATTAACATGAAACGGGCAGCAAATGGGTAACCCTAGATAGGTCCCTATGAAAGACTTCATCAATTGCAATAACCAAGAGTGCAGATGACTGCTGCATGCATGCCACCTTGTTAATTTGATTCGTGCCAAATTCTAACCAAGCAAGGCCCCTACCATTGATGACCTTATCATGCCACCCAAAAACCTTACTAACTTTTGCATCACACTCAATCACAATTACGGGTGAAGCAAATACCAAAAATACCGGTATACCGTACTTATCATATCGAAAAATACCGAATTTATCGAAAATTTCGGTACGGTATCGGTATAGAATTTTAAAATTTTCGGTATACCGGTATATACCGAAATATTTTCGGTATAAACCGGTATACCTAAAATATTTCGATATCTCGGTATACCGGTATATACCATTTTGATAATTTAATCTTAAATTTATTTTTATTTAATTAAAATTATACTTCAATTATTTCGGTATGGACCGATATGGTGGTATAAACCGGTATGGGCGGTATACCGACATAGTCGGTATTTCGGTATGGACCGGTATTTCGGTATAGATCGGTATATATCAAAATATCGGTACGGTACGGTATACCGAAAATTTCGGTACGGTATCGGTATGCAAAAATGCATACCGAAAATTTCGGTACGGTATACGGTATGAGCGGTACTGTACGGTATGTCACCCCTAATCACAATTCAACTAATGCAAATTCATCTCGATGTTTCTAAGTCATTGTCCAATATATATACATATATATATGGTCGCCATTAACTCTATCACCTCACCAACGTACGTTATCACTTCCTCCTCCATCTATATGTTTTACAATTGACTGTTATGTGAATATAATATCACTGTTATGCATATATATTATCAGTGTGAAAAAAAAAAGAATTTTTTGCATTTTTGGTCCTACAGAACATGTATTATTTTAGAATTGAACCCAAACATTTCACTATTGGTCCCATATGATTTTTTTTCTTGCACTTATAGTTTCAAATGTTACAAAATTTCAGATTTGGTCCCAAGATTTGCAGTTTTGGTCCCAAAAGATCTTGGGACCAAATCTGCAAATTTTGTAACGTTTGGAACTACAAGTGCAAGAAAAAATGATATGAAACCAATTCTAAAATAATGCATGTCCTGTGGGACCAAAAGTGCAAAAAACTCATTAAAAAATCAAACATATTTTTATAATAGCGACAGTATATATGAATAACAGTGATAGTAGTTATACATAACAGTGATATGAATTCGTGTAAATTCGGGTTCACAAGAGACCGATTTTTTTTTTCTCCCGTGTGTTTTTGTGCAAGAATAATTACACGTTGGAGATGTAATTTACAATGTGACAATTAAAAAAGAAGTGTCAATATTAGGCAGGTTAGGTTGGCTAAACTTATAACATTGCTAAAAGAAGCTAAACCGACTTTCTTGAAATATCCCAACTGAATCATAAAGGAATTAGCGAAACGAATTTCATCGTAAAATTTGTTTATATTTTGTGTGTAATTTTTGTTTTATTAAAATTTAATAGTTTGATACTATATTATAAAAACGACTAATATCATTCCGATTTGCAAAAGACGTGCTCATAAGAAACAAGTTTGCAAAAGACTTGGTGAGCAGATTTATATGAAAATAATTTATGATAAATTTATCATGAAACTGTTTTAAAATATAAAATATTTGATCAAGTGTATTAAGATATTTATCATAAGTATTAAGAGTTGGGATCAATAAAATTTATAACATAATATCAGTGACCCAAATTTTTTTACTTCTAATAAAATTTTTAATACATTTAATTAAATGTTTGATACTTTAAAATTGGTTCATGATAAGTTTTATCATAAATCATTTTCATACAAAATTTTACCTTAATCTGCATATCTCAAATCTTTCCGTATTTCCAAAAAAAGAAAAAAAAATCCACCTAAAGAGATACTCCCTCCGTCCCATGATTACTTTCATAGTAATGTTGGGCACGCGAACCAAGAACAAAGGAGTATGAGAGTATAAAATTAAATAAGAAAAAGTGTACTTTTTTTATTTTCGTGAGTGTAAAAAATTTACTTTTTAAGTGTATTAAAATAGATTTGAGACATTCAAATAAAAAAAGTGTGAAAGTAGTTTTCAGACGGAGGGAATATAAAGTATAGCATAACTTGACTCAACAAGCTCCAAACCCTAAGTCCTAACCATAACCCTTCCATAAGTAATACTCCCTTCGTCTCAGGGCTTTCTTCAAAAAGATCAGAGTACACATATTAAGGAAATGTTATAGTATGTGAGTGTGAAGTTAAATAATAAAATATAAAAAATATATTTTATTGACTTTTGTTAGTGTAAATTATTTCCTTTTTAAGATGTGAAGAAAGAGTTGGGACGGAGGGAGTATATATTCTGGTTTCCCATAAATAGACTATCATTAATAAAATCGAAACTACTATTTAGTCTCTACATACTAAATGTTCACATCCTAAATACATAAAATTAAGCCGGCTTGTGTGGTATTAGCAAACTCTAATGATGGGTTAGAATCACTTTTTTTTTTTAATATTGCCCTCTTTTTTAATTTTAAACTTTATACTCAATTGAAAACATCTCCAACTATGGAGCAACACATAGCCCTACTCTGATTTCTAACATCAGGAGACAAGAGTGTTAACTTTTTTCTCTGTGTACTTTCCCACACATTATTGCTTCATTTTTATTATTATTTTAAGCTACGATGTCGTATCGACTAATGACTAACCCTAAGTCAGTCTTCAAAGTTTTATACGTGTCATGTACTACTATTAAAAAATGCACTTAAGTTGTCCAATACACGACAAACCAATTCAATTTGAACGCGCATTCACTAGAAATTAGAGAATTTTACCTATGTAATATTTTCTTCTTTACAAAAATCTAAGTGCAAGAAGAAGCGATTGCGAGGTACTACTTCCGTCCTGCCTTTATTTTCACATTTGTCTTATTTGGACGTCTCAACCTACTTTCACACGCCTAAAAAAGAAATCTTTTACACTCACAAAAGTCAATAGAACACACTTTTTCTTATTCTATTATCTAACTTTACACTCACCAACTCATTTTTTGTTCGATTCGTAACTCAGTGTCCACCATCCGACAACTAGTGCATGTGTTACACCTTACAAACTTATACAGAATCAAGCTGCACCAAATATGAAGTCACAGAGTAGTCCCAAAGTGTGACCACTTCTTTCATTGGTCCACGTGTGCTTATATCTGTGCTCCAAAATAGCCCAATAAAATAAATATAGCAATTAATCAAAAAGGACAGTGACGAGAAAATGAAAAGTTTGTTGGAAAAATAGATGCGTAAAAATCTTCTTTTTCTTGTATATATATCTCCATTTAGAAACTCAACTCAAACAATATCCTCAAACACCCTATCACTCAGAGAGAGAGAGAGAGAGAAACCTGTTGACATTGCCAGAAAGCTCAACAAAGATGTCTTTTGTAGAGTTGTTCAGGCAGAAAACCAGAGGTCTTCTGGTGATACTTTTCTTTATGATCAATACAGAGCACCTCTGTTCTGACCACACAATCCTGCATTCTTCTCTATCGAAGTTGAGGTTCGACGGAAAACTATGTTTCGACAACATCGAATATGCAGCAAAGGACTTCGGCAACAGATACCATCTCATGCCATCTGCAGTTTTACGTCCAAAATCAGTCTCAGATATTTCTTCCATTATAAAACATGTATTCGACTTAGGCCTGGCGTCGGAGCTCACCATTGCTGCAAGAGGCCACGGCCACTCCCTCGAAGGCCAAGCGCAGGCGCACCGAGGCGTCGTCGTCGCTATGGAATCGCTTCGACATCCAGGGACGAGCTTTCATTTCGGGGAACGCCCTTATGTCGAAGTTTCAGCTGGCCAACTTTGGATAGATATTCTGAATCAGAGTCTTGAACATGGTCTGACTCCGAAATCTTGGACCGACTACCTTCATCTCACGGTTGGCGGCACTCTATCCAACGCCGGGATCAGCGGACAAGCGTTCAGACACGGCCCGCAGATCAACAATGTCCACCAACTAGAAGTTGTCACAGGTAAGATATGATCACATGGCAGAAGCAGAAGTCTTATGCAAACCAGCATTAGCTGTTTCGGTTCAAAAGTATTAGTTGTTATACTATAAAGTGTCAGTTGTACAATAAAACACAAGAACAAGTCATTTCACAATAATACCTTCAAGAATGTAATAAGCTCAAGTATTGATGTGCAGGCAGGGGGGAAGTGGTAACTTGCTCGGATGAGCAGAATAGCGATCTCTTCCATGCAGTACTCGGAGGACTAGGACAGTTCGGTATAATCACGAAAGCCCGGATAGCCTTAGAAGCTGCCCCGAAAAAGGTGACTAAAGTTAGAAATATTTAACCAGGATTAAAAAGACAGGAAGTATTTATAGTAACATGTGGTATTTTCTTACAGGTTAAATGGATCAGAGCACTTTACTCGGACTTCTCCACATTTGCTCGCGACCAGGAGCATCTCATATCATCGACGAATTCATTCGATTACGTAGAAGGGTTCGTCCTGATAAATCGAACCGGTTTGTTGAACAACTGGAGGTCATCTTTCAATCCAAAAGATCCTGTTCAAGCAAATCAGTTCACTTCTGAAGGAAAGATTCTGTTTTGCCTAGAAGTTGCTAAGTACTATAATCCTGAAGATTTGGATCAGATTGATCAGGTAAGAGTTTTCGACCTATTGTGTGCGTCTCGAGACTTACTACTTATGTCTTTATCTCTGTCTGGTGTGTGCAGGATATTGATACTCTCCTGTCAGAGCTAAACTACATCCGGTCCACTCTCTTCTCGTCTCTAGTTTCTTACGTTGATTTCCTCGACAGAGTGCACATCTCCGAAGTAAAACTCCACGAACAAGGTTTGTGGGACGTGCCACACCCATGGCTAAATCTTCTTGTTCCCAGAAGCAGTATTCATGAGTTTGCACAACAAGTTTTCGGCAACATTGTGAAAGATACCAGCAATGGCCCTGTCCTCATCTACCCTGTCAACAAATCGAGGTATTAATTAATCTATCAATCGCTATAAACACAATTTGGATTTCATCTCATTCTTTTACCACAGGTGGAAATCTGGAACATCGTTGATTACACCTGAGGAGGACGTTTTCTACCTCGTTGCATTCCTCTCTTCAGCAATGCCATCTTCTACTGAACAAGATGGCCTCGAACATATTTTAAGACAGAATGACAGAATTCTGAGCTTTTGTGGGAAGCCACATCTTGGAATCAAACAGTACTTACCTCATTACAGCACTCAAGAGGAGTGGAGAGGTCATTTCGGAGCTCGTTGGGAAGTTTTCCACAGAAGAAAACTGATGTATGACCCTTTGGGGATCCTAGCTCCCGGACTAGGAATATTCAGACGAGAAAAGGCCTACGGAGTACAGTGAGGATGAAGTTAAAACATCACTTGATATTATAGCTGCAAGAATGTAGATGAAGGCACTTAAGCGGACATAATCATCAAATGCATGAGGAGTTTAAGATTTACAATTTCACTATCATTGTCCTTGTCTTAGAAACCTTAGTATTTGAACTACATAGAATATTCGAAAATGAAGTATAAAGCAGTAAAAAAGACATCTGATATCACCATCGAACTAATAATGGAGACGCATCAAGACTGTATACGAAAATTGATGGCAGAATTTGATACTGCACTAGCTAACAAATTGAAATGAATTGGTAAAGCCATAGTAAACTGAGCTTAGCTTATTTTGTGACTGCAAACTCAAGAACCCTATTCGGTTCAGCAACCTTATATGGCTACCGTGAGAGAAAATTCAGTACACCAACCAGCCAGAATCCAACACAAACAGCAGTCGAAACATAATAAATATTGATGAATGTCCATCATGCAGATATGCAAAACCTCAAAATTCATGTATAATGGATTGGCTAAACCTTTCATCCCAATTCTCACGATAGTTTTTGGTAAAAAAAGGCAACAATTAAGTTCTGTGTTTAAAAGGAGATGTTCTTTGATTTGGTATTTTTCCTTGTGAAAATCGCTCTTTCAAACATAAAGAGTGGAAGTCTATAATTATACAGAAGAAACAGTGCATCTGTTTGGACTCTGCTTGAAGAGCGAAATGCCTATTTTAATGGACTCTGCTGACATCCAAATGAAGAGGTTAACAAAATACTAGCCACAAAACTTGAAGACAACATGGATTTAAACGACGTGCCACTGTAAATCTTCACAAATTTCAGAATCTTCATTTGGAAAACAAAAGAATCAAGAGAACTGTGAAATGAAATACAAGATTGAATTACCATGCACATTTTGAAACAAGCTAGACTCCCTGACTGGTTGCAATTTAAGCTCTAGATCTCCTATGTATCTGCTGACAGCAGTTAAGGAAAATTTCCAATCTGCGATGATGGATGAAGCAAAATCATTTATTGAATAGATCACATTGAAAAATATCAAGCTGCAATCAGAATACGACTTTTATATCCCATCTCAGTTAATATATGAAAGATATGAAAACGTAAGACTTTTTGACCTATTGTTCATCTGAAACGGGTTGATATTCACCAGAAGCTGCTTACATCTTCATCCTGTCTGAAGTTTCTATGTTGATTTCCTCAACGGAGCGTATGTCTCGGAAATAAAACTCCAGAAAAAAGGTTTGTGCAACGTACATCACCCATGGCTAAATCTTCTCATTCCTAGAAGCAGGATTCATGAGTTCACCTAAGAAGTTTTTGGTAATATTATAAAAGATGACAGCATTACCCTGTGCTCATCAAACCTGTCAACAAATTGATGTATATTACCCATGACTAAAAAGACATACTTCTATATGATCTTTTATTCAAGTTCATCTCATTCTCTTACTGCAGATGGAAATTTCAAACATCCTTGATTACTCCTGAGGAGGATATTTTCTACCTAGTTGCCTTTCTCTCTTCTGCAATGTCATTGTCTAGCGGAAAAGATGGCCTCGAGCTTATTTTAAATCAAAATGGCATAATTCTAATTTGTGGGAGGCCCCCTTTGGAATCAAACAGTAATTACCTCATTACAGCACTCAAGAAGAGTTGGAAGCTCGTTTTGGCACTTGTTGGGAGGTTCTACAGAAGAAAAGTGACTTAGGATCACGACCCTAGCTCTTGGACAAGGAATATTTAGACGAGAAATAGCCTTCGGACTACAGTGACCATGATATTACATCAGTTGAAATTATAGCTGCAAGAAATGCAGATGAGCCACTTAAATGTACATAGTTCATGTCTCTGATGCTGAGTTGCCTACGCATTTTTTCTTCTTTTAGAACCTGATCATCAAAGGCATCAAGGCTTATAAAGAATTATGATTTCACTATCACTGTTCTGGTCTTAGAAACCATACCATTTGAAGTACGCAGAATATTCGAAAATTAAGCATAAAAGAGGGATATAGAGCAATATAAAAGACATCAGGTATCACCAGAAATTAATAATGGAAAATGCATCATGACCATACACGAAAATTGATGGCAGAAATTTATTTATCTGTATAACTGTGTCCAGATGAAATCATTCAAAATTAAACTACACTACCCACAATTACATGTAAATGCTAGAAGAGACAGAATTACTTGAAAACAAATTGTAATGGCTACTCATTCACTTTATTTCACCCGTCCAACCAAGGCCAGGACGATTGATTTTTTCTTCAAAATCTTCATAGCCTCGAGCATCACGAACATTTGCCTCAAAATCAGTGAAATCACTTGCAACTGGAAGAAAGCTACCTATATCATCTGTAGCTCCAAAACCTCCGGCCCGTGTCACTTCATCAGAAGTGACAGAAGCTTCCATATTTACAACATCTTGAGATACAAGAGCCACATGCTCTTTATCGTCTTCAGAAAATTTATCCTCTGGTTCTTCATAGCCCTGGACTTCACGAAGATGGCCCTCAAAATCAGTGAAATCACTGGCAACTGGAACAATACTACTGATATCATCAGTTGCTCCGAAACCTCCAGCTCGTATGACCTCATCAGCTGTAACAGCAAGTTCCATATCTACTTCTGCAGAAGTGTTTGGAGGTGCAGGTGCCTTGGGTTGATGATCATCTTCAGGTCCCCCACACTTTGTGCTGCTGCCATTCCTATCTGTTTGAGGGGAGAGTGAGAGAAAAAAATATAGTCTATTTACTCGCTTTGTTATTTAAGTAATGAAAAAACACAATTTAGTGAAGCTTATGAAGGGTAAAGAAGAAATAGTTTTAAATTGATAATTCTGCTTCTTATTAGTGACAAATTCAAGAGGCCTATTTGCTTCAGTACCCTTATATGGCTAGA
>JAPKLY010000077.1:406617-434694 GCA_026898435.1 Prunella vulgaris | reverse complement strand
AAACTCATGGATAACCTTTCATCCCAATTTTCATTATAGTTTTCGGAGAAAAAGGTAACGACTGAATCCTGCAACTTCATGAGATCATTTTAAGTTTCAAAGTAGATGTTCTTTGATTTCATCTTCTTTTCCTGTAAAATCGCTCTTCCAATCTAACAGACTGGAGGTCAATAATATGCAGAACAAGCGGAGCATTTGTTTTTTAGAATGAAAGATGAACAACCACTGCCTTCCCATGATATTAACATCCAAACATAGAGGTTAACAAAATACTAGACACAAAACTTGAAGAACTATCTGCACTACCGTAAACCTTAAAAAATTTCAGATTCTTTGTTCAAAAAATAAAAAATCTGAAATACAACGAGAACAGAGTACCTTTCACGTTTCTAAACGAGCCAAACTCCATGTCCTTTTGCAATTTAAGCGGTAGATATCTTTTTTATCTACTAATAGCCCAATCTGTGACAATAGATAGAAGCTAAATCATTTCTAGAATTGACAACATGTTAAAAAATATCAAGCTGCAATCAGCACCATAGGCATCCTTATCTCTTAAACTATAATGCATTAGATCTCACTTATACATGAACAAAACTTCTTCAATAAAACCATCTCAAATTTCTCAATTTCTCACATACACAAGTAGGAAGTCCTCAATTTTAAATTCACATAAGTCCCTCCCTCCCTCCACCTAAGCATCATTCAGCCTGAAAGCCCTAATTCAATGTGAAACTTCAACCTCTCTTTACCAAAGAACTTGCAAACGCAGCCTACTAAACAAAGCGACTAACAAAAAGCATTTACCAATCTCCGGACATTCAAGAAAACACATTCCACTCACCAATAAACACAATTAAGCAAATAATTGATGAAAAAGAACAACCCATGTGACGATTAAAGGAATGGATCAGTTATAAGCACAAAAGCATTAATCAGAATAATGTTGCAATTGGAAAAAGAGGAACTCACTCACTCAGCAGAAGTGCCACAGAGTCGTTGAAAACCTCGAATTTCTCAGTTCCAGGGGAAGCAGAGAGAGAGAGAGAGAGAGAGAGACGTATTAGACACGTGGGTTGCGTTAGCGCGGCGCCACCCAAGTTTCATATTGCATAATGAGGATAATGATATATACAACAATAATTAATGAATAGATCATTTTCTATCCATAATTCAATTTTTAATGGAAAAAATAAAACAGGTAGAACTAAAATATTAATATTTATTAAAAATAATTATTTATGAGTATAATAATAAAATATTATTTAAAAAAATATAAGAATAAATTTGTGAGACAAAGTAAAATAACTCTAGAATACCAAAAATATAGTGCTTACAAAAAAAAATTAATTTTTAAATATTTAATTAAGAGTTTTATCAAAAGCTTATGCCAGTGGTATAATATTAAAGTTAAGAATTTTTTTATTAGTTTAAATTATTTATATTTGATATAAAATATAAATATATTTAAGTTCAAAATACTAATTTTAAAAAAAATATATGATCAAAATAGATTGAATTTTTCTAAAAAATTATATTAATCAAAACAATCAATAAAATGGATAGTGGTGAACCACATTCATATAATCATACTCTAAAATTAATTTAAAATTAAAATTAAAATACATAATTGGTTGAAATAATATCTAGAAATATCACTTTGAATCTATATAAACACAAAAACATACTTATATTCAATAACATGAACATAAATTTATATAAATGTAACACACATGCATAATTTTATATTTTCTTTGTCCCAGCCCTACTTATTTAAATGGTTCATATTCTTTTTCACATTTTTAAAAATTATATATATATATATATATATATATATATATATATTCAAAAAAATAATAACATACTTGTACTCATATTTTCTAATTTTAAATAAATTGTCACTGGTGTGGAAGAAGAGTTTTACTAAAGGGAATATATAAAAAGAAATTTATTGAAAAATGTTAAAAAGATAAATTAATTAAAGCAAAATATAATGTCTAAAATGGCATTTATTAAAAAAAGGGTGACTACATATAGGTTCAAAAAAGTCACTATATTTATAAATAGGTTCTGTGCAAGAAAAAAAATATCTTTATGTGAAAAAAAAAAAGTGTTTCTGTGCAAATATTTTGAACCTATTTATGAATATAGTGACTTTCTCGAACATATATGTAAATCATAAAAAAAAAAAAAAAACAGGTGTGCTCTATTTTTATTTTTTTTAAATATATGTTAAAAAGGGAAAGTAACGACAACGTTCACCTCAGATCAAATCAATTCAAATGTAAACCCCCAAAACCTAAACCCCTTTTTCATCTCACCCATATATAAAAGGAAATCATTTGCCCTTCTTTTGCCTTCCATATCAAGCGAAGTAATCATCGGAAATCTTCGCGACTGTTTTGATCCAAACAGAGGACAACAATCCCCCAATTTTCCGACTGAGTCGGAACCCTAATTTTACGCCGGAACAATGGCACCTCCGGCGGCTACCCCTCACTCCACTTCTGAAATCCCGAAGCCCGATTTCCATTCACTTCAGAGTTTTAAATCTTCAGAAAGTTTTGATTTTTCTGTGGATTCGACTTATACTGCTGGGTTTAGTTTCTCAAAAACAGGCACTGAAAAATCGAGTCGATCGCGGCCTAGGCTGATGAAGATGAGGAAGAGACAAATGCCTGCTGCTCGAGATGGAAAAACTGATTCGGGAATCAATGGGTTGAATGATGTTAGTGGTGATAAATTAGGGAGTGTTTTTGGGGTTAATAATCGAGACTCGGGATCGAATGGGAGTGGTGCTGCGGCAGATTCAATTGGGAAATTGGATAAATTTGGGTGTGGATTAGCTCCTGGTGCTAGTTTGAATGATTCCTCGGGGTCAGGAAATGGGAAATCACTCTTTGGTGCGAGCATAAATAGCGCAACTAACAATTCACGGTGCGAATTTTCCTTTACCTTTGATGAAGGGAACCCAAGGTTTGGTGAACAGAAGGAAACAGGTGGTTTTACGTTTGAAGCTCGTAAGGATTGCCCTGTGTTGAACCAGAAGTTACCAAGTGAGTTTTCTTGTGGTGTTGCTGACCGTGGGTTTAGTTGGAAGTCGAATTTCATTGAGAAAGACACTGGAGGAAATTTGGGGCAATCAGAAGTTCATGAGTTAAAGAAATCTGATGATACTCAATTTGTGTTTGGTTCAGATAAATATGATTCTGTTTCACAAGTGAAGATAGGCCAACAAGATTCAAATAAATTCGGTTTGGGTTTGAATGCAGGCGAGTTCGGAAAATTTAGCTGCGCAAATGTTGTATCTGGTGCTGCGAAAGATGCTCCTAGCAAGATCGATTCAGTAAATGTGGACAAGAGTGAACCTGATCAATTTTCTGGAAACACAATGCCTGGTAAAGTTAAATTGGACACTTTTGGAAATTCTGATAAGGTCTGTAATCCTTGCTTTCAGTCCCCATTTAACTGTAGTGATAATAGTAACACCAATCATATAAATTTTATGTTTGAGGTTGATTCGAAAACAAAATCAACAGGTAGAAATAGGGATACGCATGATTTTACAGGTAGTGGAAAAGAAAATGCAGAAAATGGATACCAGTCACAAAATGCTCGTCTTAATAGTGTTTTTGTCTTTGGAGGGTTGAAAGGAAATGGAGGTATCAATTCTAATGTAACAACCAATCCTTTGAACGAGGTGAATGAAGTCAACAGGGTAAAGGCTGATGTTTGTGATGGTTTTGGACAGCATGATCATAATTCATGTTCAGATATTAAGTCTAAATTTCAAAGTTCAGGCGATTCATTTGACCCTAAATTTAGCGTCACAAATAAGATGAATAAATTGAATATTGGTGATTCAGTAGTAGATGATGAGAAGTCAGGCATTTTCAGTCGTAACAATGCTGTGAATACCAATAATGAGTTTGTGTTTGGAGGTGACCAGACGAACTCTGATTTTATTAAGGAGAACCATCCAAGTATGAGCCAGAAGACACCAGAAGTGAGTCGTTCCTCACACAATAACTTTGAATCAGACAGAGCTTCGTCATTTTTTTTCTCATCAGCTGGAATAGGCTTGGGGCTAAATGGTAGTTTCTGTGAGGTGCCATCAATGAGTAGAGTTGAGAATGACAGCATAAACTTTACAGGCGAATTGGGTGGATTAAACTCCTCAAATGCAGATTGTTGCACTCCAAATTTGAAATTTGACTTTTCAAACAACATTTTATTCCCTGGTATAGATAAGATGGATAATAGATGTCTGAGATCACTGGGAAGCAAAAAATCAAAGAAGAAAAATGGAAAATTACGACAAAGAACTGTGGTCCAAGACTTGTTTCGCCAGAATCATGCGTCTGAAGAAGGTGATGTCCAGCAAAATCACGAGTCTCCTGGCTATGGCTCACCCATGGATTTTTCACCTTATCAAGATAAGAGTACAAGCAATGCCCCAGTGGCGAACACTGGTAGTGGAATAAAAGAGAATCTTCCCACAAGTGGAGATCATATTTCAGAGCACTGTGAAAAGCCTCATGATGACGTGAGCACTTCAAGATTTTCCCCATCATTTACTGCTCAGGATGGCCTATCTGCACTAAAAACTCAGTACAAGAAGAAGTATAAGCTGAAAGTTCGTTCAAATCCCCCAATCCAAACAAAGGATCCAGCCAAAGAAAATGCTAAGAAAGAGTCTTCAGAGACTGCAAGTCATGAAGCATGTGAGCAATGGCGTATAAGGTACTCTCGGGATGTGATTTTTATTTATTTCTGAGACATTTGCGCACAAGCATTTATTATTTCAGTTACTTGAATAATTTGATTCTATCCAGGGGAAATGAGGCTTATCATGCGGGGCAACTTTCTAAAGCTGAAGAATTTTATTCAGTGGGCATCAATTCTGCCCCACATGCCAGTGCCAATGGATACTCCATGAAATCACTTCTACTATGCTACAGCAACCGTGCTGCCACACGAATGTCACTTGGGAGGATGAGGGATGCTATAGGAGATTGTACAAAAGCATCTCAACTAGACCCGGACTTTCTGAAAGCTGCACTTAGGGCTGGAAAGTAATTACTCTCCCTTTTTGTGTCTTTCTGGTTTTGAGTTTGACTGTTCAATTTTATAGCAAATAAAGTGTACTTTCTTTCATTTAATTCATAATGACCGGATTATATTTTAGTTTCCTAAAATTCTTCTAAAATTTTTGTAGTTGTTATCTGGTGTTGGGAGAAGTTGAAGATGCGATTGTGTGTTACAATAAATGCTTGAGTGACGGAACCAGCATTTGCTTAGATAGGAGAGTTACAATTGAAGCCGCTGATGGCCTGCATAAGGCAAAGGTGATATAATTATTATTTTTAAATTTTGGATTGCAGGGGCTCAGTGCCAAGGTCTTTGTGAAATTCATTTTTACGATGGATCAAATTGATGGCTAAAAGGATAATAAATCCTTAACTTGTTTTGGAATCTTTAACTACTAGTAGTGAATGATTGATATTGAATTTGTTTTTGACCATGGGTCAATCTGAGCAAGTTAGAAGAGATTTAAACCTCTTTGCTCTTAAGAGCCTAATGAGGGTGTTAGGCTTATGTGTGCAGTGTATTTTCGTCGTGAATACAAATTCGTCAGTCAGATTTTGAAAAACGTAGTAAAGATTTATATGCAGTTTCTCCTGTATATGCTTGGAGAGATATATGGGTCTGATTGCTTTTTCTCTTTTTCTATATTTTGGAGTCAAAAGTTTAACCATTTAAAAGACCGAGGACCTTAAATGATAATCCTTTAGATGAGTGAATCATCTCCAGCTCTGTGGGTGTGCTTGCTCTCCATTTTGTCTGTTTCTGTTTTTTTTTTTTTTTTGTACACATCTGATTACAAAATTTGTCAGTACTTGCACTCTCTCTTGTTGCGTATACTTCTCTTGGAAATTCCTATACATCAGAATTTTATTGACAGTTTTGAGTTGAACAGAGAGTGGCTGAACAAATGCTTCAATCTGCCAATCTCTTGCAAAAAGGAACTGATGATGCCGCCAGCAGTGCTATGGGGATTATTGAGGAGGCCCTGTTGATAAGCCGTTTCTCAGAGCAATTGCTACAGATGAAAGGAGAGGTTTTGTATACGGTATGTGCTATATTTGAAATAATTAAATTTGAGATTATATCCAATTTGACATTGGTGATAATTTCACGATTGATACAGTTGGGAATGTATGATAAAGTGATTCAACTTTGTGAGCGAACTCTTGATGTTGCCCAAAAGAACCTTGGCTTGGAAAATCGAAAGTGCAAAAGTTCTCATGTGAAGTTGTGGAGGTGGCACCTGCAGACCAAATCCCATTATCGTCTGGGAAAGCTTGATTTGGCTCTTGATTTGATTGAAAAACAAGAAAATTTGTCTTTCAGCTCCAAGTAAACTTCACTGGCCTTCTACTTGTAATTGTATCCTTTTTGTGTATATTTCATAAGATGTTGATCATTAATGTAATCATGTAGGTCCGGAGATGAGACCCTGGATTCCTCAATTGCCTTAGCAGCCAATATACGTGAACTTTTATCCCTAAAAGTAAGTAATATATTGAATATTTTTGTTCTACAAGAACTATAATTCATTAGGTGTTAACTTTCTGTTACAAGCATGCAAATGGTTTATTTAAAGCAAACCAAACCAATGGATTTTTCTTACTTTTTGCTCATTACAGAAATCAGGAAATGAAGCGTTTAGTTCTGGAAGGTATACAGAAGCTATAGAGAAGTATACTTCTGCTATATCAAAGAGTTTCGAATCACGTGGTTTCATGGCTATATGCTTCTGCAATCGTGCTGCTGCATACCAATCGCTCGGCCAAATTATTGATGCCATTTCAGATTGTAGTATAGCAATTGCTCTGGATGAGAATTACTCAAAGGTTGGTTACAAAATAGATATTAGTTATTCTCTTGGATGTTATTGTTTTAATTTAAATTTAGCATTCCTTTATATCAGTACAGTTGATGAAATTCTGGTTGATGGCTTTGCAACTCATAATGAATGTTTACTATTTTAAAGATGACGCAGTATAAGAACTAGTTAAGGGCATGCTTTCAAAGTAATAAATGGGTTCTGATGTTCACAATCTGCTATTGTGGATGAATATACATCGACAATTCTTGTCTTCTGATGTTTTTGTTTGGTAACAGAATTCTTATTTATCCTTTCTGCATAGGCAATTTCAAGGAGAGCTACTTTACATGAGATGATCAGAGATTATAAGCAAGCAACCTGTGATCTTCAGAAATTGGTCTCTCTTCTTGAAAGTCAACCACAAACCAAAAACCAAGCTCGATCAAGTGGAGGCAGTGTGAGGGATTTAAGAAAAGCTCGTCGTCGTCTTTCCTTAGCTGAAGAGAAGGCTAAAAATGAAATCTCTCTGGATCTTTACCTCATTCTGTAAGTACAATCATCATAATATTTCATCCACTTGCTACTTTTTCGTCATGACAATAAAATCTTGTAACACTCTTGTGATGATTCATGTTTTGCTCCTTTTGAAACTACTCCAACTGATAAAATGCTGAAGCTTAAATTGATGTTTGATTTTGATTGTCAGGGGAATTAAAGTATCCGATACTGAATCTGAGATCAAGAAGGCATATCGAAAGGCAGCTCTCAGACACCATCCAGACAAGGTCTCAAGCATTCTCTTACTACAGTTGTACATATTAATGGATACTCTTGTCTGATACTCTCAGTTTATGCTGCTGTAGGCTGGCCAAGTCTTGGCAAGGAATGATGTTGCCGATGATGGAACATTACGGAAAGAATTTGGTGAGAAAATTCACAAGGATGCTGATAGGCTGTTCAAAGTTATTGGGGAGGCTTATGCTGTACTTTCTGATCCTTCCAAGGTAAATACTATTCTTGACATCATAATTGAGAAAATACAACCATGCGTGTGGAGGCTTCATAGTCCTTGCTTCGATGACTAGGAAATAAAACATTCCAAACAATAAGGCAAGAAGCCTAACGTTTGTGCCGTGATGTCCTTGCAGAGGTCAAAGTATGACAACGGAGAGGAGATGAAGAAAATCTACAGAGACAGCAACAGGAACAGTAATTCGGAACATCCATCCACATCTTACACTAGTCCATACGAAAGAGGAAGTCCCTATGGAAGACAAAGTGGTTATAGTAATAATAGGAGATATTGGTACGAACCAAGATCTTACAGTTATTCAGGTTGGTAGTTCGGGGCAAAGCATTCATACTTGTGAATACATAATGCTGGGTGGAGATAATCATCGTTTATTCTATCAATCAACTGGAGAAAAATGGCGCATCACCAGATGATTTATGATGCAGAGACATTAATACGATGAAAAAGAGATTCGACCTGTAATTGCAGTTGAAGGCTTTGGGGAAGTGTTCCACTGATTCTTTTTATGCCCTCTGGTTTGGGACAGTTAAATTTTGATGCTCTTTAGAATATATAGGCAATTTTTATGCATCATATTGGTGTTGAAAAGATATTAAAGGGCCTAATTCTTTTATCAATAAATTTAGCTTTTCTCATTCAAATGTTCCACAACTGATCAAGGCAGGGCTGTGCTGGTCATTTCATTTGAAAATCTGTTAAATGAAGAATTTCATATAGTAGTCATACAGACGGAAGGGAAGAATTGATGCCCATTGAATAAAATTATTTAGCTTTAGAAAGTTGGCCCGAATGATAAGCCTCATTTCCTCTAGAAAGATTCAATAATTGCTTTTGGGATAAAAATAGGTTTAGATCACTCGATAGAGATCTACAATCAGACCTGGTTTGATTTAATAAAGGTTATATCTATTTATTAAATGAGTTAGTATGAGACTTATTAAAAAGTCCAATTCATTTAAGTAGAGGGTAGGATTAGGTTTTGTAAAAGGTTTTGTTTGTTTTCATCTATTTATTAAATGAGTGAGTACATGTTTTCAATTTCTACAAAAAGTGTAGAAGCATTTTTTTAAAAATTGATAAAACTCAACTTAAAAAAATAAAATAAGTGCTTATCGTTATTGAATAGTGATTGAAAACAGACCTTAGTATAAGACTTATTAAAAAATTCATTTAAGTAGGATAGGATTAGGCTTTGTAAAAAGTTTTGTTTAGCCTAACAAGCCGGTTCATTTAAAATGATGTAATGATATTCATCATATAAATAAAGAACTCAACTTGATTCTTGAAGAATAAATTTTCAATATCAATTTTTTCTAGATATCTTTGACTCTTCAAATCAACTTCATCCTCCATCAAGTTATTTGTCGTGATTTGTTATTTTACTTAATTATTAATCTTTGAGATTTGTTATTTTACTTAATTATTAATCTTTGAGAATTTGAATATATAATGCGTTTACTCTTTCTTGAAGAATTCCGAGCAGCCCACAAATGGCTTTCTCCGCTGGTTCTAATGAAATTCTGAGGCCCAGAACTTTCTGAATTCGTCGCTCTTTTAAAAGTATAGAATCATTTGTTTTTAAAGTTGGTACGATCCAACTTATTCAAAATAAAAGTGATTCTACAACTGCTCAATCGATCCTCCAGCATGTTTTACCCTCTTTACAAATATCCCATGGTCTTGGGACTTTTTTTTTAATATTCCATAGATTAGGACACAAGGCAAAGCTTCCATCATACACAAGAAGGTGACATGGGAGACACAACAATCAAATTCTATGAACAAAATTTTCAATTAATCACATAACTAAAGAAGCAATTTTCATTATTTATGACAAGGAAACATATCAAAGCTCTACATTTGTATTCCTTCAGCAAAAGTGCATGCTAAGGTGCCAAACTAATACTCCCTCCGTCCCATAATTGTTTTCACACTTTCTTTTTCCGTCCGTCCCACAATTATTTTCACACCCTATAAATAGAAACTACTCCCTCCGTCTTTGTATATGTTGCTCGTTGCTTTTGGGCACACGAATTAAGGTAAAAGTGAAAAAGTATAAGTGATGTGATGAAAAAAGTGAAAAAGTATAAGTGATGTGATAGAAAAAGTGAAAAAGTATGAGTGATGTGATGGAGAAAAGTGAAAAAGTAATGAAAATAGTATAAAAAATATTGAAAATAATAATAAAGAAGTGAATAGTAGTTTCCAAAAAAGGTAAAAAAGCAATGAGCAACTTATAGAAAAACGGACGAAAATGGCAACATGAGCAACTTATAGAAAGACGGAGGGAGTATTATTTTAACTTTATCCTCACAATCCAACTAACCTCATTATTTTAATAATATAACTTTACACAACACCCTACTTTTCTTAAAAGTTGTGCCATCCCAGAGGTGAAAACACCTCTGGGACGGAGGGAGTATCAAATTTGATATTCAGATTGAAAATAAAACAGACCAAAGATAAATAAGTCTGCACTATTATTATCCAATTACCACAGCAGTTAATAGGAACAGCTTCCTTGATTAATAAATCAAGATAAAAAATGAATATGCAGTGAATTCGAAATTAGCATAAAAAAACAAATGTCATTCAAAAGAAACAAGAAATAGAACTCCGTACAATATCTATCAAGAAAATAAATTCAGTACAGATATATCTATCGAGCAGGCTGCGGCTGAGCATGTTCCAGAAGCTGGTTAACCAACTTGTATGTACGAAGAGAGAAGGCCTTGGTGTGATCCACGAGCTGCTCGTACCTGGGAGGGATAAGGAATTCCTTAGAACTTATAACTAAAGAGAGCGGCTTTAAAGAATAAGGGAAATTGAAACAGTTGTATGATCCATGTTAGCAAAACGTACACAGTGGTATGGTTGGGTTCCATTATAATGGTTCCCGTCTCCGAATCAATCTTAGCTTCAAGCTTTGAGGTCCTTATGAGGTTAACTATCCATCTTTCAGCCTCCTCATAACTCAAATTTAGTTTCTCAGCAAGCACTCTGTAGGCAACATTGAAAACAAACGACAAAGGATGATATAAAACAATTGCGCATACAGTTTTTTTTATTATAGAAAACGCTAAGTCAGTCAAAACTTATGTGTATCTATGGATTAGAAAAATCATTATTTAACTGAAATAGCACATACCCCATATCAATGCGCTGATGGATGTGACAGTAGGTCTCAAAGATGAAAAGGCGAGCATTTTCGAGAAATTCATCCCTAAGAGGCACAGAGGAGAAATTTCCATCTTCAACCCTTTTTCCAAGAAATGGGTCATTCAATATAACCTGCACCAAGATTATACTGTTCATCAATATAAGATGGAAGTGAAAACTTCCATGTAAGACTAAGTACTATAAAGGATAAGACAAGTGAAATTCCAAGTTAGGAAAAAGTATTTAATTTGGACATTAAATCAATGGGTCCTTTGATCATTGATGCTAAGGTAGGAAGTACATTTAAGAAAATAAATCACTTAAAGAGTAATTGAGGGTCATTTAGAGTTGGGAAGCTTACTTCTTCACACTCTCTCATCTTTTTCTGTGCTCCATCAAAGTCATAGTTGACATATATACATGCCAAGAACTCTGTAATAGGATCTTCATAAGAGTACTGCTCTTGCTGAATCACCTTTATAAATTCCTTAAATTGAGGCCTTCTTCTTTTGTTCACAATGAATGCAGTCGCCAGGTAACGTAAAAGATGGGGAGCATTGGTTTGAATGGCGTTCAGATACCTATAATAGAATTTACAGTTCAAGTTAATAATAACAACATTATTCAGCTGCACTGCTAAGGGAACAAGATGAATGACCCTCTTGTTTAAGGCACAGCAGCACTAGTAAGAAGAAGATAAATGAGATACAATAGAAGATGGATTCTAGTAATATACTTGTCCTGATTAAACAAGTCAATAATCTGTGTTCTCCCATTGTCATTGTTAAAGAAGATGAACAGACTCCAATGCATTAGCCATATCCTACTTTGAACTTGATTCATAGCCGAGGAGAAATTCTGCAAAGGCGAACATTTTTAAGTTCAATGTTGCTTCAGTGAACACAGGAGGGCAGAAAATTAACCAAATGTGCATAAAACAACCTTAGAGTCAATGATCTCCTTCAAGCGGTTAAGCTCCTCCAATGCAATATCCCAATTTTGCATCAATATCTCTGCAGCCAGCTTTCCCCATAATGCACTCAAACTCCTGTCACTGTTGGTGCACAAGGCCCGGTACTGATACAAATAATCAGCAGCCCCAGAGTAGTTGCCACATTCAAATTGAAATTTAGCATACTGATACAGTGCTTCAATCTGCTCAGGACCAATCTGAAACAGAATAGGACATGTTTTATCAGTTAACTAATCCACAAGCAAGATGTTAGCAGCAGTCTTTTAAATTATGGGATTTATTCAACAATACATAATCAGTAATCCCATGTAATTCATAACAATGCAAGAACATCGCAATCATGATCATGACAAACGCAAACACAATCTAATATAGACCTTATCTAGCTTGCCGTGTAGCCTACAAACAAATGTAAGGATATGCTAAGCCTTCTAAAAGAAAAGAAGATTACAAAATGCAAGGAAGCTCAACCTGATAGCGATCATTAAGCATCTGAAGATTGTATTGTTTGTCAGCCCTCAGTTCTTGAACTGCATTAGGATTCTGCAGAAAGGTAACCAAAGGAGCTGCTCCGTCTTCCAAAGACTTCAGTCTACCCACCACCTCAGCTCTCCTCTCCACCATGTCTAAAGAACACAGAAAGCTCAAGTTAGAAAACTAAGGTCAAAAATAAAAGGACACTCATCTTGAGAACACAAAAACAAAAATAACAACATTAAAAATATGCTAATAAAAATTCAAACGATCAAATTCCAACATAGCCATAAAACACAAAGGAGATTAGATTAAAACATCCAAATAGAAAAACAAATTGGGACATAAAAACAAGCAATCCCATCCCTGGCAAATATAGGCGGCACACTTAGTGAATGAGTAACAAAAACTAAAGAAACATAAACCAAATAGCACTTCTGTCTGAGATACAAGTGACAAATTCACTATTTTCAAACCCTATAATTAAGAAAATTTTCACAACCAATTCAGAAGACACAATATTAATTTAACTTCGAGGAGACATTAGTCTTTCACGTCAAAGACACAATCTAAATAACGAGACAAGATCCCTCAAGCCAAATCTTAAAAAGTCAAAACCCCACCAAACAATTTCACAAAACCACACTATTATACATACCCTGGGGAACATCATCAGAGCGGTAGAGGGATTTGTGAATGTCCATAGCATAATCAACCATGTTAGTGTGATTAAGAAGTTCAATCTTTGCCTTCAGAATATCTCCCTCAGCATACAGCTCCCTCTCCTGCAAAAATTCAAGCAGAGGGAACACGAGATGCCTGTCCAGATGCGGTGCAATCCGCGGCGTCAAGTCGTACTTCGCCGCCATCTTCACTTGAGCTGCGGTGGTCGTATGTGAGACGAGCGGCTGCCTGAGTTCTGCAAGCCGCGAGATTTGATAAGGGTGAAAGACCGGATTAGGTTTTCCGAGTCTTTTCACGATTGAAAGCCTGTTGGGCTGAATTCTATGATTTTGGAAGATATACCTATTTCTGATTGGGCTTATTTATTAATTAGGCCCAAGTTAATTAGGAAAATACACTATTTTAAAAAATGTTTGGGAAAAATATTCGATTTTTTATTTAATTTTCACTATGTTCAAAAATATATATATATCGAAAAAGTAAATGATTTTGGAAAATAATACCGAATAAAATAAATTTTCCCCTTAAAGAAGTGGCACTAAATTTAATAAAATTTAGTACTCTCTCTGTTCCACTATAAATTGCTCATTAATTTTTAACACAAATATTAATATAATACATGTGATGTGATGAAGAAAAGTGAAAAAATATTGAAAATTATAATAAAAAAGTGAATAATAGGTTCAAAAAAGATTAAAAAAAAAGTCAATAAGAAATATACAGTGGAACAGACAAAAATGGCAAAATGAAAAATTTATAATGTGACGGAGGGAGTATTATTTTAAATTATAGATAAAAAAAAAGTAAAAATGGAGAATTTGTGGGGCTTAAGCTTTTGTTTGTGGGTGTAATTGTTTCTAAATAAATTAATAAAGAAGGAGAAAAGTTTTGTGGAAAAACAAAAAAGAAAAGTGGAAAATAACTCATGTTTTATATAAATATGTAATATTATAAGAATAAAATTTAAATAATATTTTTTATTAATAAAAAGTGTAAATTTTTGTGAAATAAATAAAAAATATGGAAAATTAATTTTCAAATGATTTCTATTAATTAATACTCTATCTGTCCACGAAAAATATGTTCACATTTTTTCACGTGATTTAATGTAATATGTCAAAAGATATTACAAAAAATTGAGAGCCGTTGTGAGTAAAGAAAATATTTATGGAAAGTACATATAATATACTTTTCATAAGTATTTACTTTATTTAAAACGGACCTCACAATATCCCGTAATATTTTCTGACATATTACATTAAAATCACGTGCAAAAATGTAAGCATATTTTTCGTGAACGAAGGTAGTATATTTAAAAACCGCAGGAGACCTCCTTAGCACGCGCATAGTGTCGCTATTGACGTTAATGAAGGATAAGATTTGTCTTTAAATTAATTGATTGGTATTTATACCGAATAATGAATAATAAAAATATAAAAATTATAATAAAATCTATGGTGATTTTACGTATATGTTCAAAAAAATCACTATATTTATAAATGGATTCACAGTATTTACAAAGAAACACATTTTTTTACTGCACAGAAATACATTTTTTTTCTATACAGAACCTATTTGTAAATACAGTGACTTTTTGACCCAACCTAAAACCTAACTTTAACTAAATTATATAGTAGATAGCTTGGCCAAACCTAGCTGGTCAATCAGTATGGTGGATTAGAATGTTGAATTAAGACTAAATCTTGAATTAAGAATAAATTAAATGTCATAATTCCTTTCCAAACTCTGAATAGTCTTAATTTAATTAAAGCTTGTAAATTATAGAGAAAGTAAATGAACCGGGGAAAGCACGATACCTTTTGATTCTAAAAGAGATTTTTTTTTTTTTCCCAATTTTGGTTCCACAATACACATATTATTTTAGAATTCATTTCAAACATTTCAAGATTGATCAAATATTTTTCTTGTACTTGTAGTTCCACACAATACAAAAATTGCATATTTAGTCCCAAGATTTGCAGACTTGGTCCCAAAAAAATTTTGGAACTTTTGGGACCAAATCTGTAAATTTTGAAACATTTTTTGGGATAAAATATGTAACTTTTATAACGTTAGGGACTACAAGTGCATTAGAACTAATTCTAAAATAATAGATGTCCTATGAAACCAGAAGTTCAAAAATCTCATTCTTAAAATATCTAATGTGATTAAAAGAACTGTTGATCCATTAACTCGATATGAATGATCAACAGAAACGCAATATGGATAAAACTCAATATTTTTAATCTAAGTATCAACCACCTCATACAATAGTAACATCTCTTACTTATAATACTAAAATAAACTTTGGAAATAATAAAAATGATGAAATTAAAAAAAAAAATCCTAACATAAATATGAAAATATCTAAATCAAATACTAACATAAAAGTTAAACTGATCTCCATCAACGTATCCACTATCCACCCCCTCAGTTAGCCATTAAAAAAGTCTTCTCCAGTATAACAAAAGTTAATTAATTTAATAATAAATATTTATTGACACAGTAAACTAAACGCACGATAATTATGATAATAAAAATGAGGAATTTATAATTAAGTAATATGACATTTATTTATATTAGGAATTTCTTGTCACAAGAGAACCATAACTGCTAGGAATGTTTGCTCACAAACCATGTCAGAGAAGTAAATTGTGCTAATAAAAAAAACCTCTTTAAACGCTCAATTGATCTGTAGCAAAGAGTTTAAACTCGGAATGATCATCACACTCTTTTTTTTTTTAATCCATACATCCAAATGGAGCCTCAAAGATGTAGGCCTTACGTCTTCCTTGCGTAATCTAACCTCGATGAAATACTTATAGCATTAATGTTCGTCTAGTCGACAATTCAAACAAATACGCCATGGAGGAATTACTAGCCAAGAAAATAAATTCCAATTTGAAATGAATGTCATATGCATTAGTCACAAAGGATTAGTTAGGGTTTATAGCTAGGCTCATTTTATATTTATGGCTATAAATAAGTGCACATATGTTGGTTTAATTCAGCACAATAGATAATCAGTATTCAAGTGAATTTAGTTTGTTTTATTAACAAACATTTGCATACAAAAGGGTTGATATTATGGGCCTCAATAGTAATACTTTTATTCCCATTTTGCTTGCTTGTGTTCTTCTTGCATCGTTTTTCTTCATCGGAAATGCTAACGATCCTGGAGTGGGTAAGATAATACAACATATCTTCTTGATTTTTATTCCAAAAGAGTTACTTTTTTACTAGCAGCTAGCACTGATTATTTTCTTAATACATTCTTAACTTTGTATAAATTAGACATTTTTTTATCAGGTAAATCATCATATGAAAATAGTTTATCATTAAACATTTTTAACGTATCAAATATTTCATCAAGAGTATAAAAAATATCATCATTAACCATGGATTTTTTATACTTCCTGATAAAATATTTGATATTTTAAAATTATTTCATGATAAATTTATCATAAATTATTTATATAAAAAAATCTTCTCTTTTTAATATACATCAGATGTATTAAATAGTATAATTCCAAAATCAGGATTGAACTATGTACGCTTGAAGTTAGGAGTGCATACTATCAGGTTTAAAATCCATAATGTGATTAATCGTGAGATGAGTTAATCTCTAAGATTGTGTTTGTTTTAGATTTAGCACGAATGTACTTAAGATTTTGCAATTTCCATTCCAAATGAGTTTGAAATTTTGAATTAGTTTTTCAAATCTCATATTCAGTTTACACCTACAAATACTTAGAAATTTCAAGATTTTCGGTATACGCTCCATAGTGTGAGAGCACGTGTGTGGGATAGTTGAAATTCTAAATTCTAAAATTTTAACTTGCTTAACAACGGTGACAACTATCACTAAATGTGTACTTAATTTCCAAATAATTCAATCTTTTAAATAATAATTTGCCTATAACATTATATATGTATATATAGGTCTTTTCTCTAACATTATATATGTTATTACATTATTTAATATATGCTATAAATCAACGTTTTTTTTTTCTTGTAGTGAATTATTGTGATTATATAACACTACATGTATATATTTGGGTCTTTTATATAACATTATATATGTGTGTATGAGTCTTTTCTCTAACTATTAGCTAATTTATAAATTCTTCTATAAATATGTTTACATTATAAAATTTATATTATTAAGTGTAATTACTAATACATTATATATTTATACGTATTTATTAATACCATTAAATGTATAAATTAAAAACACAATATAAAATATTATGTTATAATATATATGTATAATGATATCACTAAATTTGTATAATAGTATCAATTTTATATTATAAGGAGGTTTCACATGAGATACTATGTTCTAATATAATGAGGGTGTGTTCATTTTAAAGAATAAAATTATATATCCATCCAAAATATGATAGATAATTTTATTCTTTAAAGCAAACACACCTAATATTAATTATTCTCGTGATTAATTACGGACAGACAAAATTAATTAATTATGGTGGTTTTTTTTTTTTACTACAGAGGATGAAACTTCGTTCTCGTATGTTATCGGAGCTCCAGATGGGCCACAAAACTGGACCAACTTGAACCCGAATTGGACCCGTTGTGGAACAGGAAGAAAACAATCTCCAATCAATATAAATATTTTTGATTTAACTTTTTCTTCACGTAGGGATTTAATTCGACAATACATGCCAGCTCCAGCTCAAATAAAAAACAGAGGGCATGATATTGAGGTAATTAATTCATTTAAAAAATTTATACGTACGTGTTAAGTGTATCGTGTAATTTAATTGTATTTTTAATAAAGTTGTAGAAGTCGAAAATCCATAATCAGACGTTTTCTGGCCGCCTAGTTTTATTTTTATTTTTTTTTATAAAAATACAAATTTCAGCCACTTAGAACCGTCTAGGCGGTGCCTAGGCCCGAAAACGCCTAAAATTACCGATTTTGCAGAAATTGGGTCGGCACGTGTCCACCTAAACCAATTTCTGCATCACTTGGATATCTTTCACCGAACAGTTAAGGTTGTTTGATCATAATTGTTCAGTAAAATCAATTGCACTGTTTGAGTTGCTAAGTGCACGAGAGAATTACTCATTAATTAAGGCTTTATTTTTGCTACAAACTCTTTTTCTTATTTGTTTTCAAATAAATTCACCTACATTAAAGCTTTATTTTTGCTGCGTACTATTTTTCTAATTTGTTTTGAAATAAATTTATAAGCATTGTGCGATATTATTCAATATATGTTATCTAGTTTAATATATTTCTTCAACGATGAAATTGTCTATATAAAATTATTATTTATAATTTTATTTTTTTAAATAATATTAATTCATAAGATTTTTTTAATTTTTTTTAGGTTGTGTGGATTGGAGATGCAGGAGGCATCATCATAAATGGCACTAAATTTAAATTGGAGCAATGTCATTGGCATATTCCTTCTGAACATACAATACAATCAAGAAGGTTCATATCTCAACTCATTTTATAAAGAAAAATTATTTTATTTATGTTTTATAATATTTAGATTTAAAAAATATAATAAATATATAGAGTTCCTTATTAATTCATCATCAAAAAATTAATTAATCACAAAAAAAATTCAAACCCAATTAGTGGTGGGATAAAATAATTAAAATAAATTTAGACCGAATTTGTATTGCACGGCATTGTAAAGTAATATGTGTATTAAATTACACATCATTTTAACAAAAATAAAAATAAATTATTTTTTTGTTTGAAATAACTCAAAAAAAATTATTTTATTTTTGGCAGATTTGATATGGAGCTTCATATTGTTCACTATAGCGCTCAGAAGGATATTGCAGTAGTTGGCATTTTATACAAGTTGGGACGACCTGATCCTTTTCTTACGCAGGTGAATTTTTTTAATTTTTTATTAATATTTTTTAATAATAATAATTTAGAAAGTTTATTTCTGAACATTGGAAGAGAAGAAAAGGGAAATATGATAGTTATGATTTTATTATGAAAAACCCAAATGAATACAATTTAAGTGTTAGAACACTTATAAGTATTAGTTATATCTAGCTTAACAACCTAACAAATTTCGTGAGGAACCGTTATACATCATATATAAAATAAATTTCGTGAGGAACATATTTAAATCATTATAGACACAAATCGTGAATCAGATTTCAAATCACGAAGTACAGATTTTGCGAAGAATCGAAAATCAATCAAAAAACAGAAACGAATCGCGAGTCGAAATCGGGGATTGGGAATGGGGAATTTCAACCGACAGAATCGGAAGCGGCGGAATTTTGATCAACCTACAACTTGTCAAAGATGAATTCATGAAGATGAATTCATCATCTGATACCATCTGAAAGTTTATTTCTGAACTTTGAGAGAGAAGAAAAGAGAAACTGAAAGTTTTGATTTTATTATATGAAAATCTCCAAATGAGTTATACTGCTGCGTATACACAATTTAAGTGATAGTTAGAACACTTAGTGTCTGTTTTAAAACAACTTTTAAAATAATTTTATTTAGCTGTGAAGGAGAGCTTTAAAAAAAATGTTTTAGAAATCGTTTTTAAAGTTTTAAAATAGACACTTATACTGTATTAGTTATATTAATAACTAATATTTAACTGTCTAGCTTAACAACCTAACAAACTTTCTATATTGTAATCTTGATAATAATAAAATGCACAATTTCTTCAATTCTCTTGCAGCTTGCACCATTTATCCCATCAGCTACTCGTAATGGGACAGATGTAGGGTTTATTAATCCCTCAAACATCGGATTTAAAGGAACAAAGTATTTTAGATACAATGGTTCTCTCACAACCCCTCCTTGCTCAGAAAATGTGACTTGGTCCATATTAAAAGAAGTAAGTTATTTTTCATTAATTAAATTCTAGCAAATTAATTGTTAATAAATGATATTAATTAGATGTCTTAAATAAGAATGCCATTTTCTAAAATTATTGATAATTTTTAATTACTTGTCATTTAATTTGTAGGTGAGGACAGTCTCTTCACAACAAATAATAGCACTGAGGGAAGCTGTTAATGATGTAAGGCTTCCAAATTAATGACTTTCTTGAGAATAAATTAAATGGCATTTATAAATAATTTCTTTTATTAATTAAATCTGGTGGGGGACTTTTATTAAATGAGTAAGTCTCTTGTGCACTAGTTACACCGTGCAACACAAGTGTATTTTTAAACAGTTACACTATTTATTACTGAAATGTTACACAAATTATTACTGAAAAGTTATACTATTAAAGATAGACTTTTCAGTAGTATTTTTTGTAACTTTTTAAAAATAAATTTGAATTGCACGATGTAACTGGTAAATACAAGACTAATCCTTATTAAATTATACTCTTTTATATACTAATTTGATTATTTATACACTTTTTTTTTTTTTTTTTTTACTAATTTTGATGAATATTTACTTTTATATTTCAGGGGGGTGTTGGGAATGCAAGACCAATTCAGGCATTGAATGGAAGGCCTGTGTACTTGTCTAAACTTTAAACCTATAAATATATTGGTAATAAAAAGTGATGATATTAAATAAAAACATTAGTAATCATAGTAATTGAGGTTTTCTCAAGAACTTATAGAACTATTTTTCTACATGAATAGCACAAAGTAAGACATCACTTGTTTTTAGGACATGTAATAGTAATTTTATATTATATCGAATAAAAGTTCAAATATATGTTACTCGAAGAATATTCAAGAATGAATCAAACCTGATTAACTCACTTAAGTGAGTAGCTCAATGACAAAATGGGTTAACCCACCTGGTTAAGTCTACATGATTTTAATTTTTAGTTTATTCAAAATATTTTATATTTTGTTCATATTGTTTGAAGCTTGAGATATGATTTGAAATCAATATTTTTATGTGCCACCATGAACCATGTATACATTGGATTAACTAACTACTCCTTCCGTCCCAAATCAATTTGCACACTTTTCATTTTGGGTTGTTCCAAACCAATTTGCACACTACTTAAAAAAGAAACATCGATTTACGTGCACACTTACAAAACTTTCCACACATTTACCCATACACCACTATTTTATTTAAAAAAAATATTTTCCTTAAACCGTATGCCATCCCAGGAATGCAAATACCCCTGGAACGGAGGGAGTAATTATTAGTTATTGATACAAAATAAAATTTTATTTGTTATAATATAGAACATTTTCTAAAGTAAATGGCATCACTTCTTTGTACGTGGGCTGATTTCCCAAATCTTGTCTCAATCACAAAATCACTAAATATACTTACTAATATCAATAAATGACTTCAATGATAATATCATTTGACTGATAAATTAAAATTATAATATAAATTATCATTTGACTGATAAATTATATAAAATATTATTATGGTATAAATAGTATAACCCTAAATTGAATTTAGTACATGTTTTCAACCTCTCTATACGTGGGCTGATTTCCCAAATCTTGTCTCAATCACAAAATCACTAAATATACTTACAAATATCAAAATGACTTCAATGATAATATCATTTGACTGATAAATTAAAATTATAATATAAATTATCATTTGACTGATAAATTAAAATTACAATATAAAATATTATTATGGTATAAATAGTATAACCCTAAATTGAATTTAATACCTGTTTTCAACCTCCACAAAAAGGGTAGAAGCACTTTTAAAAAAAAAAATTGTCTCTTACCAACTTAAAAAAAATACTTTTAGAAGCACTTTTTTTTTAAAAAAATTGTCTCTTATCAACTTAAAAAAAAATACTTCTACACTTTTTGTAAGGCCTGTTTTCAATCTCTACAAAAAATTTTAAATTGGTAAAGGATAACTTTTTCAAAAAAAAATATTTCTCACTATTTAGCTGAGATCTAAAACATGCATGTAGAAATTAAAAACATACCCTTAATATATTAACAAGCATTGATAGGAAAGTAAATGACACGATCATCTCTTTACATTTTCCAAATTTAGGCTCAATTCCAATCGATTTTATGCTTAACAACCTAATTTCCTAGCAAATAATTGCAAGATTATGGAGTATAAAGGGATTAGAGATTTATAATTTCTATAACTTATCTTCATTTTCAATTTAGTCCACATGGTAGAATACATATTTTGATATTGATCCTGTAAATCTAAAAATAGTTTAATTATGGTCCTTTTACATACCTATAGGACCAAATCAAATTTAATTTTAAATTTAGAGGACCAATATCAAAATACATAATCCATGTGAACAAACTTCACAATAGTACTATTCTCGTACGTAATGGTGATTCTATAAGTTTAAAAATATTTTAAAATTTTAATATTAATCCTGTAAATTTAAAAATTTATGATAAATAATAATACTATAAAAACTTTAATTCCTAATAATAATTTTATTCTCATTTTGCTTTTTTATGTTTTGTCCCATCTGCATCACTTTTCCTCACTAGAAACGCTAATGATACTGATAGTATAAGATATCTCCACACGGTTTTCAACCCAAAAGGTTACATCAACATGCACTCTAGTGCTTCTTTTCTTGTAAAAGTAATACACTATATTCTATGGAGTTTGCACTCTTTCTTCATTTAGACATTTTTCATAAATTTGTACACTATTAAAAAAAATTAATTTATATGCATATTCATAAAAATATACATATATTTACCAATATCGATATTGAGTAGAAATAATATTTTTATAATATTCATAACAAATATAGAAAATATAGATAAATATCGGTCTGTAATATCAATATCGATTAATTTCTTCTATAAATTGAACCTAATATCGTTAAAATATCGAGACAATATAAAAAATATCAATAACTTTTAGCAAAAATTAAAAATAAATTTATCATAAATATAAAATTTGTACATATTTTTTTGTTAAATTTATTTACTAAAATATTAGTTATTAAATTTTTATAATTTTTTAAATTTACTGATATCGATATTTTCATAAATTTAGAATCTCAATATTTTCATCGATACCGATATTTTCAACCTTACATATACCACTATTTTATACTCCCTCCGTTCCACTATAAGATGCTCATTTTGCTATTTTCGCCCGTCCAACAATATGTTGTTTATTTGCTTTTTTGCCTTTTTAGGAAACTACTATTCACTTCTTTATTATTATTTTCATTACTTTACTATTTCCATTATTTTTTATTTTTCTCCATAATATCACATGTATTATATTAATATTTTTATACACTTTTTAATACTCGTGTCCAAAAAATACGAGCTGACTTATAAGGGATTGGAGGGAGTATATAAACATTTTTTTAATGTGCATATTCTTTTGTAGTTCACACAATATGATACCACATATAACCAAACCAACTAGTGGAGGACCATTTACATTCTTGGAATTATTCGAAACATATAGATACCAAACTGCAATTAACTAAACTAAAGGACTGCAATGTAAATAACTAAAACAAGACAATTGAAGATTCCCACTTCTCGTGATGTGGTACTAGGGGTGTAAATGAGTCGAGTCGAGCCGAGTAGTGCTGAGCTCGAACTCGACTCGAAAGCAATACTCGAAGCTCGAAACTCGACTCGATCGAGCTTGATATTTTTAGCTCGAGCTCGACTCGGCTAAGAACTCGACAAACTCGAGCTCGGCTCGACTCGACTCGATAATTTTATTTTTTTAATAAAATGAAATATTAAATATATTTTAGTTCTATTTTTGTCTAAAATTCAAGCTCGACTCGACTCGAGCTCGATAACTTTACTTATACATAAAAAATTAATTGAAAAATATTAAATATTGTGTAAGCTCGATTAGGCTCGCGAGCCTCTCGAGCCGAGTATTTATAAGCTCGAACTCGAACTTGAGAGCTACTCGAGTAGCTCGAGCTCGACTCGATTTGGTTCGAGTCAATTTCAATCTTCTTACGAGTCGAGCACGAGTAGATTGCGAGTTGGCTTGACTCATTTACACCCCTATGTGGTACACTCACACAAAAATAGTGTTTTATGAACAAAAGTTTATAAATATGGAAGTAGTGTGATAATATATATTTACTGACGTTATTAAATTTATAAATTAAAATTTCAGTATAAAATATTATAAAATTAATTTATACATATAATGATATAAATAAGTATACTTAATGATTTAAAAAAAAATTGACAAAATTTTCATTTACCAATTTTACTCCTATATATATCAATCCCAAAACTTAACGAGGATACATTTTGTTATTATACTAAAAAAAAAAAAAATCCAATTTACAAATTGTAAAACATTAGTTATTGTGAATGGGAGGGAGTATAAAAGTGTCACTCCTATAAAAAAAAAATCATACTATAAAACCAATACAGTTACGCTCATTTGGATAATTATTATATATCAAAATGAATAATTTTTTTTTTTCATTTGGTGTATATTGCACTCAACAGTTAAAATTGTTTAAGTTAAAAAAATATGGGTTGATTACACTAAAAAATTTACATTATCGATTTTCAGTGTAATCAGTCCACCACACTTCTATGTAAATAGATTTAACTGTTAATTGACTGCATCGTGCATCAGAGCCATTGACTTATCCAAATATATGAAATGTTCAATGATATTTTCATGCTGTTGTTAATTCATAATTTTGATCATGAAAATTCCTTATTTAGAGAATTATTAAAATGTTTAAAAAGCGTGAATAACCAATATTAATAAGTATAATCTGCGTTTTAAAAAATTATAATCTGCTCATTCATTAGATGATTCAAAAGTCTTAACATTAAATTTTGACCAATTTAAAAGTCAGATATAGCTAGCTATAACTAGTCAGTGTATATATAGTTATATTATAAAAATTACAAAACCGCATATTACTTTTATAAATATTGTGTTTAAAGAATAAAATTATCTTTTCGTTTAAAATATACTCCCTACGTCCCTGAAAAGATTGCACGCCTCTTTTTGCACATTTTTTAAAAAAAGTGTGTAAAAAATAGAGTATTGAGGATGATGTGTAAAGTTATATTATTAAAATAATAAAATTACTTTGATTTAGTGTAAAAGTAGTGATATTTTGTGTAAATATGTGAATATTATGAGGATAAAGTTAAAGTAGTTATTTCCATTTATAGGGTGTGCAAAGTGTTGTGGGACAGACCTGTTGACAAGGCGAACTACCTGAGGATATGCACGAAATTATCCCAAGGCTAAGAGGGTCGTCCACCTGCGTAAGAGCCAAGCCACCACCCCCGACCAGGGCCAACACGAGGGAGCTCGGCGAGGTAGGCAAGGACCTCGCCCAAGCTCCTAGTAGGCCAAGGCCAAAGAGCTGGGGCATCAGGAGGAGGGAAAGCCACGGGCGAGCTACCCCTCTCAAGAGAGAGCTCGCCCTCAAGGGGACCGCACCGAGATCCTCCACTACATCACCTTCTGAAAAATCACACAAGGCAGAGGAGCTCGCCATGTAGCTCGCCAGGTAGCTCGCCCAGCTTAAGGGCCCGGTTAGCGAGTGCACAAATAGAACATGTATATGTAGTAGAATGAGGCATTGTAAATGGAGCATAGTGAGGGATTAAGACGAGGGTTACATACCTTCGTCAACACCGGAAGCCAAATAGGCTCGTAAGGTGCCACCTCACATTCGCACACCTATAAATAAGACCTCTCTTGTACTATACAGAGATTTCCAATCATAATACAACAGACTTTCTCTCTCTAAACTCTCTACTTTCGCTCTCTATATTATCCCTCAAAAACACAAATTCTTGAATTATTGTTTGATAGAATTAATATGTTATAAAAGTCACATAAACACACCGATTAGTAAATTTCTATCAACAATTTGGCGCTAGAAGGAGGGTCGAATCTGAAAAATAAATTTTTTTCAAGAACCAAAAAAGTGGGTTGTTTGGAGATTTGAAGGTGTTCTTAATAAAACTCAAGAACACTTGAAGATACACATACATTCCCATTTCTCAAGCAAAAACCCAGATTTTCGGATCCATAATTTCTGCCCGAAAAAAGTTTTCAAACGCACGCGTGTACACGAATAAACCGGATTTCGGATAATTCGCTACACGTAAAGCTAGACGAAAACTCGGACAAGTTCACCCTGGCAGGAGACCACGACCTCGACGACCTACTTCGGCAACCCCGGTGACCTTCGGCGAGCTACCTCCTGCAAAACCCTAAAATGCCTAAGGGACAAACCTCGGCGAATACCCGGAGGGGGAAGGGCGGAGACCAGGATCAGGCCGAGGGGGAGACCTCTCGCCGAGCTCCCCAGAAAAATAATGCCCCGCGACCTCCGCGAGTTTCGGTAACTCAGGAGGAATTAAACCCAACCCGAGCTCCCTAGAAAAATAATACAAGGCCCCCCGGAACTTGAAGGCTTTCGGCGAAAGGGATGAGTTCAAAGAGAAGATCAACCAGGTCCTCTCCGTCTCCGTCGACCACGTCTTTACCGCGGTCAAGGACAAAGCTCTGTTGGAAGAGCCCAGGAGAATTCGCCAGGATCGCGCGAAGCTCAACCCCAACAAATATTGTGCCTACCACCAGTCCATCGGCCACTTCACCAGTGAATGCCGAGACCTCCTCAAACAACTCTGGAAATTCTACGAGGATGGGAAGCTGGCCAACTTCGTGAAAAAGGCACCAGCGAAGAGGCCCAGGTTCGAGAGGAAGGAAGCCTCCGATGACGAAGAAGAGGACGCTGGCCAACTCGGTCCTCAAAACAGACGGAGGACACCTCCCCAACCTCAACAAAACCTGGAGCCCACTCGAGAACTCTTGGTTCTCAAAGATGAAATTGGAGCTGCCGGAGGTCTCCAAGACGGAGGATCCTCCATTTCCAGGAGAAAGAGGAAGGCCGAGATCCGGGCCATAAACCAGGTCCAGGAAGGCGGCTCCAGCAACAGGTCCGCCGCACAACCCACTGACGAGCTAACATTCTCTTCGGCGGACCTGGAGGGGGTACTGACGCCCCACAACGACTAGTTGGTGATAACCGCCAACATCATGAACGTCCGAGTTCACAGGCTACTTGTGGACACCGGCGCCTTCACCAACATACTCTTCAAATCCACCTTGGATGCCTTAGGTGATTTTGAGTCGTATTTAGAACCTAGCAATGCTAGGATAGTGGGATTCGGAGAAGCTGTAACCGTCCCCCTAGGTAGCATTAGGTTGAGCGTCCAGCTTGTATCGGCTGAGGACCCGGAGAGGAGACTGACTAGGTTAGTAGATTTCCTGGTTGTCGACCAACAGTCCTCCTACAATGGGTTCCTCGGCCGCCCTTTTATTAATGAATTCAAAGTGGCGTGTTCGACCTACTACTACTGTCTAAAATTTCCAACTCCAAAAGGTGCCGGAACCATCAAAGGCGACCAGAAAAAGGCCCGAGAGTGTTTACTCCAAATTAAAGATGACCGAGCCAAGAAAGCCGTGACGCAGGTCCAGATCCTTGAGGAAGAAATCCAGATTCTGGCGGATGAGTCGAACATCCTAGACATCATCTCAACAGAAACTGAGTTGATGGAGGTAGGCGACTCGCTGGAATCAATGATGGAAATCGACCAAGTCCCTGAACCTGCGCAGGACACTCATCCGACACCAATGGAGGGAGTGGAGGAATCCCAAAATAATAACCAAGTGCATGGACCTGTGCAAAGCTCACATCCTGCACCCTTAGAGGTAGACCAGGAAGCCCAGGGTAGGGGACCTGCGGGAGGTCAAGAACCAGCACGAATGGATGTTGATCCAGCTCCCCAGGTTGCAGAACCTCTCCAAGCTGACGAAACCCCGGAGGTCCTGACAGTTGACGGACCTGTCCAGGTTGAAAGCCCGGCTGATGAACTCGAACCACGCATAGGTCATGAACCTGCGCAGATGTC
>JAPKLY010000077.1:381782-405679 GCA_026898435.1 Prunella vulgaris | reverse complement strand
GAAGTTGCCATTAGCTCTGTCTTGGTTCGATAAGAGGCGAAAACACACCTACCAGTGTACTATGTAAGCCTAGTCTTACACGAAGCTGAGTTGCGGTACACCCCAACGGAGAAGCTGGCTTATGCGCTGGTGATGAGTGTTAGAAAATTAAGGCCCTACTTCTTCGACCACCCGGTGGAAGTGCTAACAACGTTCCCATTGAGGTAAATATTACAGCGCCCAGACACCACCGGACGCTTGCTGAAATGGTCAATAGAAGTTAGCCAATACGGTATAACCTACGAACCCCGAACAGCAATCAAAGGACAAGCGCTCGCTAACTTTATCGTCGAGCTAACTTTCCCACAAGATCCGACGAGGGGGCGTATAGCTCTGTGGCACCTCTACGTTGACGGGTCATCGACTAGCACAGTGGCAGGCACCGGCGTAGTTCTGATCAGCCCAGACAGACAAATCTTCACCTCCGTAATCCGGTTCGACTTTTGAGCAACCAACAATGAGGCAGAGTACGAAGCTTTGATAGATGGACTTAGGTTATCATTAGTTGTGGGAGCAACCAATCTTCAAATTTTCGGAGATTCCCAGCTAATAATATCCCAAGTCCAGGGGGAGTATGAGGCAAAAGATCAGCAGATGATGACCTACCAGAAGAAAGCACCGCATCTGATCTCGATGTTTACGCATGTTTACATCAATCAGATACCGCGGCTGGAAAACACGCAAGCAGACGCCCTAGCCCGACTAGCTATCAGCAACGGCGAAGCCGAGGTCACGAAGGTTGTAGTCACCAAACTAAAGAACCCCTCGACATTCGATTACAAAGTAAATCAAACTTCGAGTGGGGGGCAGGAAGATGCCGAAGATTGGTGCATTCCGATCCAAAAATATTCAATGGACGGAACGACCCCCGAAGACACCTGGGAAGCTAACCGGCTAGTGAAGCAAGCTGCCAGATATACGCTGCTGGATGGCCAACTCTACAAACATGGATTCTCTCTATCTCTGCTCAAATGCCTATCTAAGAAGCAAGGGTTCGAGGTGTTAGAAGAAATTCACAAAGGAATTTGCGGAAGTCACGCTGGGGAGCAAGCCTTGGCATACAAAACAATCAGACAAGGGTACTATTGGCCCACTTTTCGTAAAGATGCCATTAGTTTCGCACGGAGGTGCCAAAAATGTCAACTCTTCGCACCTAATATCCACTCCCCAACCAACCAACTCAAGTCGGTCTTCAGCCCATGACCTTTTGCCAAATGGGATATCGACCTGATCGGCCCATTTCCACCCGGCAGAGGCGGTGTAAAGTTTGATGTCGTAGCAGTAGACTACTACACTAAGTGGGCTGAAGCCGAAGCACTTACAACAATAACACAAGAAATGATGATCGGCTTCATATGGAAGAACCTGATCTGCCGGTTCGAACTTCCACAATCGATCATCACCGACAACGAAAGGCAATTCGACGGCCAAAAGTTGAGAGACTTCTGCAGTTCGTGGAACATCAAGAAACACTACTCAACTCTGTACCATCCACAGTCGAATGGCCAGGTCCAGGCGGTTACCAAAATTTTAAAACACACATTGAAACTCCGCCTCGAAGATAAGAAAGGTAGCTGGACAGACGAACTCCCAGAGGTCCTTTGGTCTTACAAAACATCATACCGAGCCAGTACCGGAGAGACCCCGTTTGCCTTAGCCTTCGGAACTTAAGCGGTAGTACAAGACTTGGAAGATGGTGAATTTTGATGAAGAAAAGAATGACGAAGCCTTGGCGGTAGAAAAAGATCTGATCGAAGAGACCAGAGCTTCGTTAGGAATGAAGAACGCCACCTACAAAATAGAGCAGAAAAGTACTACAATTCCCAAGTCCGAGACCGAAAATTCAAAGTTGGGGATCTAGTGCTGAAAAAGAGGTTGATGGCCCCACCGGGTGTATTCGGGTCAAACTGGGAAGGGCCGTTCCGGGTTACTGCAGCCTGGCCAAACGGCACTTATGACCTCAAAAACGCAGAAGGCAACGCCTCGTCATACACCTAGAGTGCCGCACACTTAAAGAAATTTTATCAATAGGTCGAAATTTTGTAATAGATTAGACGAAGGTTCGCATCAGAAATATTGATGGCGACCAATGTAAATTACGCTGATATGAGAAATTGGAAAAATTTATTAAGTCGGAAAAATTGTCAGCCATGCGAGCTTCTATAGCTCGCCAACTATGCGAGCACCTACAGCTCGCCAACAAGGCGAGCTCCCATAGTTCGCCCACTGTTCGAAGGTCCGTAATCCACCCAGTGTTCGAAGCCTCGTAATGTGTAAGGACCAAGGTCCCAAACGTTTTAATCAAAATGCTAAAAGGCAAAGGCCAAAGTGCCCAAGGTCGCGAAGGTGCCCTTCCTAAATGGTCACTAAGCACCGACTGCCTTAAGTTAGAAAAATTCGCGAAAAAGACGATTAAAACGTCTAAGGCAAGGTTCATGAAACCTAACTGCCCAACGTGAATTAAACAAAGTACAACTCGTTACCCTAAGTGGTTTAAGACAAGCGATTCGCGGCCCTAAGTGGCATAAGATGAAGAATATGTACTACACAAATGGAGGTACGATTCGTAGTCCTAAGTGACGTAAAACGAACAATTCACTTCTCAAAAGTAGAGTAAGACGAACAGTCAAGTACCCGAAAAATATATAAACAAGCTAACAAAAAAATTATAACGTAAGCACAGAAACGTAAGTAGACAGAGTTAGAACAAAAAGCTCGGGTTTCATTCAGAAATACTTGAGAAATTTTCAAGCAAAAAATTATGCCTGAAAAATCCCTAAGTATAAGTAGTGTTGCTAGCCACAAAGGTCGGCCAGCTGACCATCTTTAAAGTGCAAAAAGTTCATTCTGGGCGAGCTACACGTGCCCGACAAGCTACATATACTCCAACAAAAAGAAAATTGAAAGTTACAAAAAGAAGCTCCTTCTGAGCGAGCTAGGTAGCCCGACGAACTACTACAACTTGGTAAAAATTAAATGGAAAGGTAAGCTTGGAAAGCTAAGTTGCGGGAGCAGTCGGAGCAGAGGCAGCAGCGGCATCGGTGGGACCCCGACAGGCACCTCAGGGTTGGCGGCCTCGGGGGCATTCTCCTCGCCGGCGACCTGGCAACCTTGAGGGGACAACCTTGGCATGATGGTGATGTTGCCGGTGCAACCACTGGTGTCGAAGTCGCCGAGGTTAAGCATGGCGTCCCCGCATGCCTCTTGAAGTTGCTCCATGGTGGGCGGGGTCCGCTCCTCCTCATTGGCGACCTCCGCTTTGCCAACATTCAATTCCGGCACTGGAATGGTGTTGATAATCTTGAACCGTGCCGGAACAAAATCGAGAGGAATCCCAAGTTCTGGGAGGTCGCCAATATCCAGCTCAGTGTCGTCGGGGAAGGGTACCCTATCCAAGCAGTCTTTGAAGTCCCCCACCATGGCTTTTATCTCGTCGTCATGATGAGCTCGCGCCCACCAGAGGGCCCTTAAGACCTCAGCATAGCACTGGACGAAGCCCCTATCCGAGGCCTCAGCTCTTGCGGCGACCAGGTCCGCCGAGGAGGATGCGTTGTTGCGGAGCTCGGCGACCTCGTTTACCTTGGCCAAAAGCTCCACCCTTAACTTCGAGCACTCCTCGTCGGCGCTCTTGACCAAGCCTCGCTGAAGCTCCAGCTCCTTCTTGGTCACGGCATGCTGGCCGACCTCATGGGCGAGCTTCTCGGCGAGCTCCTTCTCCTTGACCTTCATTTTGGCATCCATATCCTGCTGGATGCCGGCGAGCTGACGCTGGAGGTCGCCGAGTTGCTTGAGGGCGCTCTGCTCGGCGGCCAGGGATGCAGCGACTTTCTCCTCGGCGAGCTTCGCCAATTTTTTGGCCTTATCTGCGGACTCCGCCATGGCGATCATTCTCTTGTTCTTTTCCTGGCGGCCTACTTCTAGTTCGCTCGCCTGGTCAATCACCTTTTGGCTGGCGAGCAGGAGCCCACTTGCATAGTGCATGGAAAGCCGAGCGTTTTCGACCAGGTTCTGCTTTTCAATGGTCGCCATATCAATGCGCTGATGGATGCGACAGTAGGTCTCAAAGATGAAAAGGCGAGCATTTTCGAGAAATTCATCCCTTAGAGGCACAGAGGAGAAATTTCCATCTTCAACCCTTTTACCAAGAAATGGGTCATTCAATATAACCTGCACCAAGATTATACTGTTCATCAATATAAGATGGAAGTGAAAGCTTCCATGTAAGACTAAGTACTATAAAGGATAAGACAAGTGAAATTCCAAGTTAGGAAAAAGTATTTAATTTGGACATTAAACCAATGGGTCCCTTTGATCATTGATGCTAAGGTAGGAAGTACATTTAAGAAAATAAATCAGTTAAAGAGTAATTGAGGGCCATTTAGAGTTGGGAAGCTTACTTCTTCACACTCTCTCATCTTTTTCTGTGCTCCATCAAAGTCATAGTTGACATATATACATGCCAAGAACTCTGTAATAGGATCTTCATAAGAGTACTGCTCTTGCTGAATCACTTTTATAAATTCCTTAAATTGAGGCCTTCTTCTTTTGTTCACAATGAATGCAGTCGCCAGGTAACGTAAAAGATGGGGAGCATTGGTTTGAATGGCGTTCAGATACCTATAATAGAATTTACAGTTCAAGTTAATAATAACAACAGTATTCAGCTGCACTGCTAAGGGAACAAGATGAATGACCCTCTTGTTTAAGGCACAGCAGCACAAGTAAGAAGAAAATAAATGAGATACAATAGAAGATGGATTCTAGTAATATACTTGTCCTGATTAAACAAGTCAATAATCTGTGTTCTCCCATTGTCATTGTTAAAGAAGATGAACAGACTCCAATGCATTAGCCATATCCTACTTTGAACTTGATTCATAGCCGAGGAGAAATTCTGCAAAGGCGAACATTTTTAAGTTCAATGTTGCTTCAGTGAACAAAGGAGGGCAGAAAATTAGCCAGATGTGCACAAAACAACCTTAGAGCCAATGATCTTCTTCAAGCGGTTAAGCTCCTCCAAAGCAATATCCCAATTTTCCATCAATATCTCTGCAGCCAGCTTTACCCATAATGCACTCAAAGTCCTGTCACTGTTGGTGCACAAGGCCCGGTACTGATACAAATAATCAGCAGCCCCAGAGTAGTTGCCACATTCAAATTGAAATTTGGCATACTGATACAGTGCTTCAATCTGCTCAGGACCAATCTGAAACAGAATAGGACAAGTTTTATCAGTTAACTAATCCACAAGCAAGATGTTAGCAGCAGTCTTTTAAATTATGGGATTTATTCAACAATACATAATCAGTAATCCCATGTAATTCATATCAATGCAAGAACATCGCAATCTCATGACAAACGCACACACCATCTAATATAGACCTTATCTAGCTCGCATGTAGCCTTCCAACAAATGTAACCATATGCTAAGCCTTCTAAACGAAAAGAAGATTACAAAATACAAGGAAGCTCAACCTGATAGCGATCATTAAGCATCTGCAGATTGTATTGTTTGTCAGCCCTCAGTTCTTGAACTGCATTAGGATTCTGCAGAAAGGTAACCAAAGGAGCTGCTCCATCTTCCAAAGACTTCAATCTACCCACCACCTCAGCTCTCCTCTCCACCATGTCTAAAGAACACAGAAAGCTCAAGTTAGAAAACTATGGAAAAAAATAAAAGGACACTCATCTTGAGAACACAAAAACAAAAATAACAACATTAAAGTATGCTAATAAAAATTCAAACGATCAAATTCCAACATAGCCATAAAACACAAAGGACATTAGATTAAACCATCCAGATAGAAAAACAAATAGGGGCATAAAAACAAGCAATCCCATCCATGGAAAATATAGGCCGCACACTTAGTGAATGAGTAACCAAACCTAAAGAAACGCAAAAGTAATAGCACTTATGTCTGAGATAAAAGCGACAAATTCACTATTTTCAAACCCTATAATTAAGAAAATTTTCACAACCAATTGAGAAGACACAATATTAATTTAACTTCAAGGAGACATAGCCTTTCACGTCCAGTACACAATCTAAATAACGAGACAAGATCCTTCTAGCCAAATCTTAAAAAGTCAAAACCCTACCAATCAATTTCACAAAACCACACTATTATACATACCCTGGGGAACATCATCAGAGCGGTAGAGGGATTTGTGAATGTCCATAGCATAATCAACCATGTTAGTGTGATTAAGAAGTTCAATCTTCGCCTTCAGAATGTCCCCCTCAGCATACAGCTCCCTCTCCTGCAAAAACTCAAGCAGAGGGAACACGAGATGCCTGTCCAGATGCGGCGCAATCCGCGGCGTCAAGTCGTACTTCGCCGCCATCTTCACTTGAACTGCGGTGGTCGTATGTGAAACGAGCGGCTGCCTGAGTTCTGCGATCGATGTGATGCGAACAGCCGCGAAATTTGATAAGGGTGGAAGGCCGGATTATGTTTTCCGAGTCTTTTCACGATTGAAAGCCTGTTGGGCTGAATTCTATGATTTTGGAAGATATACTTATTTATTAATTAGGCCCAAGTTATTTAGGAAAGGCCCAGGTTATTGACAATTTCCACTTTAAGAAATACACTACCCTTTAAATGTTCGGCATTTTATTTCAAAAATTTTATCAATTTTCGGCAAAATTTTTGAACTTTTTTTTCATTTTTGTACTGTGTTAGGAAAAAATTTCGAAAAAAAATGATGAACAAAGAGTAGTGTATTTTTTAAAAGGATAGTGTATCTATCTGGGTAGTGTATTTCCCAAAAAGGCTAGTGCTGATAACCTTGGCCTTTAGGAAAATACACTATTTTAAAAAATGTTTGGAAAAAAATTCGATTTTTTATTTAATTTTCACTATGTTAAAAAAATATATCAAAAAAGTAAAAGATTTCAGAAAATAATACCGAAGTGTATTCATTTGGATAGTGTATTAGTCAATTTGGCAAGTGCCATTAACTTGGACCTTAATTAAATTTTGTTATGACTCAGGTTATTTAGCCCAACTAATTAGAATATCCAATGTATATTAGTAGATTTCAAGTTAATTTTTTAATATGTGATACTTTCATAAGATTTTATTTTACGAAATTAACTTTCGATTTTTTTTAGATTGTACAATTTTGGAAATTTTTATGAAAATTCAAAACGGACTTCACAATATCTCATAATACTTTTCGACATATTACATTAAACCACGTGCAAAAATGTAAACATATTTTCGTGCCATCCATGAAAAATGTGTTCACATTTTTGCACGTGGTTTAATGCAATATATCGGAGGATTTTTTTTAAAGTAAAACTAAATTTCATTTCACAAAAAGAGTAGTATTTTACATAGGTATGAGAAATACTTCAAACACATTCTTTTTGCTATAGTAAAATCTTACAAGTTTATCGGAGGGTATTACGGAATATTGTGAGGTCCGTTTCGAGTAATAAAAATATTTATGGAAAGTACATATGATATATTTTTCATAAATATTCTCTTTATTAAAAACGGATATCACAATATCCTATAATATTCTCTTTATTAAAAACGGATATCACAATATCCTATAATATCCTCAGTATATTGCATTAAATCACGTTCAATAATGTGAACATATTTTTGAATGGGGATAGTATATTTTAAAAACGCAGGAGACCTTATACCGAATAATGAATCATAAAAATATAAAATTATAATAAAACCTAACTTACTAAATTATATAGTGGATAGCTTGGCCAAACCTAGCTGGTCAATCAAGTATGGCGGATTAGAATGTTGAATTAAGACTAAATCTAGAATTAAGAATAAATTAAATGTCATAATTCCTTTCCAAAGTCTGAATAGTCTTAATTTAATTACAGCTTGTAAATTTTAGAGAAGGTAATACCATATGTAATACCTATGTTTTAAAAAATTGACCGACCGGTCCAACCGCTACTCGATTTGATGACATGCTGAGCGGCTCGAAAACGTTGGACCGCTCGTTTCTTAAAACATCTAGAAAGCGGTCAAAAGCGGTAAAAATAGGTTGGACCTGTCACTGGTCGGACCTGTCACTGAAACTCAATTTATCAGATTTGATATTTTATTCTATATTATCTCAATTACATTTTTTTAATCCTTATTCTCCCCAAATTCTAAAAGTATTATTTTCAAATTTTTCTACTAAGTTATCTACGAAATTTGGACTTCAAATCTAAAAGAGATTTTTTTTTTCACATTTTTTGTTTCACGGGACATGTATTATTTTAAAATTGGTTTCAAACATTTCACGATTGATCCCATGTTTTTCTTGCACTTGTAGTTTCACACGTTACAAAATTTGCATATTTAGTCCCAAGATTGGCAGACTTGGTCCTAAAAGTTTTGGGATCAAATCTACAAATTTTATAACGTTCGGGACTACAAGTGAAAAAAAATAGTATGAAACCAAAGATAAAATATTTGGTACTAACTCAAAAGGATTAGTCTTGTATGCACCAGTTACACAGTGCAACTCAAGTTCATTTTTTAAAAGTTACACAAAATACTACTGAAAAGTTACACATGTTATTACCGAAAAGTGTAACTTTTCAGTAATAATTTGTGCAACTTTTCAGTAATAAATTGTGTAACTTTTAAAAAATGAACTTGAGTTGCACCGTGTAATTGGTGCACAAGAGACTTACACAATTCCAAAATAATACATATCCTATGAAATCAAAAATGCAAAAATCTCATTCTAAAGTTATCTAATGTGATTAAAAGAACTGTTGATCCATTAACTCGATATGAATGATCAACAGAAACACAATATAGATAAAACTCAATATTTTTTAATCCAGTATCAACTGCCTCATACAATAATAACATCTCTTATAATACTAAAATAAACTTTGGAAATAAAAAAAATGATGAAATTTTAAAAAAATATTCCTAACATAAATATGAAAATATCTAAACCAAATATTATCTAATATAACATAAAAGTTAAACTAATCTCCATCAATGTATCCACCCCTCAGTTAGTCAAAGTAAAAAAGTCTTCTCCAGTATATAACAGAAGTTAATTAATTTAATAATAAATATTTATTGACAGAGCATGATAATTATGATAATAAAAATGAGGAATTTATAATAAAAATTAGGAATTTCTTGTCACAAGAGAACCATAACTGCTAGGGAATGTTTGCCCAGAAACCCTACCAGAGAAGTAAATTGTGCTAATAAAAATAACCCTCTTCAATCGCTCAATTGATCAATAGCAAAAGAGTTTAAAATCGGAATGATCATCGCACTCATTTAACCCGTCAATTCAAACACTTTTAGGCTTTGTTTGGATGTGTGAATTTGAAATTTGTGGATTTCACACACAAATAACCACTTTTTCCAAGTAAGTTAGGTGAATTTACAAATACTTAGATTTGATTTGAATTTATATTCAAAATTGAAGAATTCTAAATTCTCATAAAAACCATGTCATTTGTGAAATTCATCGTCTCTACTTTTCCATCTATATATTTCTTCTACTTTTTTTTCTTCTGTCTCATCTCTTTACAATTCGTGATTTGAATTTATTTTTTTTTACATGTATTTTTTTTAAAATCAATTCATTTTTAAAGCCATCTATCCAAATGGAGCCTCAAAGATAATGTTCGTCTGGTCGACAATTCAACCAAATACGCCGGGAGGAATTACTGGCCAAGAAAATAAATTCCAATTTGAAATGAATGTCATATGCATTAGTCACAAAGGATTAGTTAGGGTTTATAGCTAGGCTCATTTTATATTTATGGCTATAAATAAGTGCACATATGTTGGTTTAACTCAGCACAATAGATAATCAGTATTCAAGTGAATTTAGTTTGTTTTATTAACAAACATTTGCATACAAAAGGGTTGATATTATGGGCCTCAACAGTAATACTTTTATTCCCATTTTGCTTTCTTGTGTCCTGTTTGCATCGTTTTTCTTCACTGGAAATGCTAACGATCATGAAGTTGGTAAGATAATACAACATATCTTCTTGATTTTTATTTCAAAAGAGTTAGCTTTTTACTAGCAGCTAGCACTGATTTTTTTATTAATACATTCTTAACTTTGTATAAATTAGACATTTTTTAATAGGCAAATCATTTCTCATAGTTTATCGTTACAAAATTTTGAAGCATCAAATATTTAATCAAGAGTATAAAAGATTTCATCATTAATATATATTTTTTATACTTCTGATTAGGGTTGTAAACGAATCAAATAATTTTGATTCGATTTGGTATTCGTATTCGAATTTTGATATTCGTATTCGAAATTTTATGATTCGAATTCGATTACAAATATTCGATTCGATTATTATTCAAATATAAATACAAAATAATGATATTCGATTCGATATTAGTAAATATTCGATTAAATATTTTTTTATAAATATTATAATGATAATAGTTAGTATAATTATTGCTATTATTATTATTATTATTGTTATTATTATTATTATTATTATTATTATTATTATTATTATTATTTTAAGATTATTGACTATTAGAAATTTAAGGCTACTATAATTATTTATTTTAAGGATTTAAGCTCATTAAATAATAATCTAGATACCATATGCACCTATATTTCAAACTCTCACTTGAGGGTTGTAAATGAATTAAATATTTTTGGTTCGATTAGGTATTCGTATTCGAATTATGATCTTCGTATTCGAAATTTTATTATTCGAATTCGATTTGAATTCGTTTAAAAATATTCGATTCGATTATTATTCAAATACAAATACAAAATTATGATATTCGATTCAATTCGATTCGTTTACAACCCTACTTCCGATGAGATTTTTGATACTCCTGATCAAATATTTAATACTTTAAAATTGTTTCATGATAGATAATTTTATTCTTTAAAGCAGACATAAGACTAATTATTCTCGTAATTAATTACGGACGGACAAAATTTAATTAATTATGATTGATTTATTTTTTTTAACTACAGAGGATGAAACTTCATTTTCGTATGTTATCGGAGCTCCAGATGGGCCTCAAAACTGGACCAACTTGAACCCGAATTGGACCCGTTGTGGAACAGGAAGAAAACAATCTCCAATCAATATAAATATTTTTGATTTAACTTTTTCTCCATTTGGGGATTTAATTCGACAATACAAGCCAGCTCCAGCTCAAATAAAAAATAGAGGGCATGATATTGAGGTAATTAATTCATTATAAAATTTATACGTACGTGTCAGGTGTATCATGTAATTTAAGTGTATTTTAAATATTTAATTAATTTTCACCGAACAGTTATGATTGTTCGATCATAATTATTCAGTAAAATCAACTGCAGTGTTTGAGCTGCTAAGTGCACGAGAGAATTATTGATGAAGTGTCTGTTTGCAAGCACCCGAAGAAATTAAAAAGTGCTATTAAGTGATTTTAGTTGTAAAATGAAAAATAAGAAGTGTTTTAAAATTAAGTGATTTTAAAAAATGATTAAGAGAATTATGTTTGCAAAAAAGTACTTTTAAAAAGGTATTGTGTTATTATTTCTTGGAGAATGTGTAGAAGTGTTAAAGTGGAAGCTATAATTTAAAAATTGTTGTTTGACCAAAGTGGTAATAAACACTTAAAATAGTAGTTGAAAAAATGTTTGGAAAAATACACTTTTTTATCCTTTAAGTATTGTTGACTATGATTTTCGTCCTCTTATCGTTTAAACTTTGAATTTAATCCTGTAAGTTACAAAAAATGACTTTTTTGTCCTATGGCCTGTTGCTACAGGTCACATAACAAGTTATATGATGACGTGTCAGTTTTATTGTGATAAAGTCAAACTTGAAAATCTTTGATTGGTGGACACTAATATTTGACAATTTTAAATTGAAAATTGATTGAAATTGAACATCTATAACTATATAATAACAAAATCTTATTCTTTTTTTGGAAACTTATTTAAATTCATAACCTACTTTCTAAAATTATTATCATTATTATTTAACTTAATAATATAATTAAATTTATTTAATGAAAATTTTGAAAAGACTCACATTAAATTTTTAAAAAAGTGACTTTTCAATTCTTTTGCAAAATATAAATAATCCTAATTTAACCCATAATGACATCATTGTATTTTCAATAAATTATATTTCAATATTTTAATTTATTTTAAAAATAAAATTTCATTCATGTTACTCTAAACTAATTTTTTTCATATTCAATTTGCACACATATATATACTATTCGGGAGTCAACCCCCATTTCTATATAGACATCTATTTTAAAATATTCAAATTCTAGAAATATATATATATATATAAACAATAGTGTTATATATTTTTTATTCTAATTTAATTGATAATGCAGATAAATGATATTTAGTATTTGTAGATGTGCGATATAATATTTAGTACAAAAGTAGTAGTTCAATTTTTTACATAATATAACTGTAATTTTAATTTATGTAAAATATATCTATATTTATATATAAAGTAAAAAACAGTATCATGCAGAATATTTAATTTTATTGAAAATTAATAATTGAAGTAAATACTCCTTTCATCCTAAAATTACTTGCATACTTAATTCCGTATACAAATTAAGTATACATTAAAAATTATATTATATAATTGTAATTTTAATTTATTTTAAATATAGTCATATTAATATATATATATATATATAATTATATATAAAGTAAAAATAACATATTTCAAAACATATAACTTTATTGAACATTAATAATTTAAGTACTACTCCTTTCATTCCGAAATTACTTGCATACTTGATTATGCACACAGTTTTTTTTTTTTTTAAAAGCACTTTTCTAATAAAGTGAGAGCATATGAATAAATATGTGTATATTTTTTAATGTTCATATAAATTAATTTTTTGTTTTTGTGTCAATTAGTATGCATAAAATTCTGGAACGAATGGAATATGTAATATAATAGAATTATTGTGTTAAATGACAGGTATAAAATAAAAATTGTCACTGTCATAGTAAGAATAATGATATGTAAACATTAGATTTTTTTTTTTAAGTTTGTGAAAATAAAAAATTGATGATCTCAAAGAATATGTGCAATCACAAGGGATGAATAGATAAGAATAAATATATTAAAATATATTATCAATTAGTATATTATTGTTATTTATATTATTGAACTCTCATTTAAATTAAAAACATATAAGCAATATTGTATTTATAATTATTGAACATAATATTAGTGTATTAGCTTCTATATATACCGAAGAAGCAATACCATGCATATTAGAGCTTTTTTTTGTATGACTATGAAGAGAAGATTTAATAATATCAATTTCGGGTTTTTAATACTTTTATTTTTATATAATTTATTATACATAGTGCAAAGTACTATATAATTTATTTATGATAATGCTCATAAATTAAAAAAGTTAAATTGTTGAAGGATGAAACTTTTTATTAAAAATATTAATAGTCTCATAAAAGTATTATGAATAGAGATCGATGGCATGCTATCATGTTATTGTTCAGAGTACAATTATAAACAATAATTAATATTGTATAATCTTTAAATTATTTATATTTAATATTTAAAAATATAATAATGTGATATTTGAATTTAAAATATAAATATACATGCATCAAATAATATATTTAAACTATAAAGTATTTGATTAATAGCATAAAAATTTTAAATAGTGGTTCATAAAATTGAATCTTAATGGTTATATCATAAATCACATTCATATAAAATTTAAAAATTTGTTTATATTAACAATGTGATCGACAAAACGACTTCGTAAAAGTGTGAGCATGAGTTGAAATCGAGGAAATATATTTTATCGTGCATCGCACGGGTACAATACTAGTAAATTAAAGAATAAAATCTCTTTCCATTAATAATTTTTTTATATTTTATGAAAATTCAAAATTGACTCTCCTATTAAATAAATCTAATTTCAAATCTCACACACAAGAAAATAAAATAAAAATAAAATTTTTGTTATAAATTTAAAATATCATAATTTTTATATTAATTAAATAAATTAATTAAATATAATTTTAGAAATAAGTAAAAATTCAAAAAAAAAGCAAAAATTCAAAATAATTAATCTATATAACCCAGATTGATTTAATACTGAGTATGGATAAAAATATTTAAAAATACTTATGATACAGTCAAATTATATATATTAAAATTTTATAAAATCATTTACATCAGTATTGTAAACAACGACATATTTTAGGAATAAGTAAAATTTAAAAAATAATAATTTTAAAAGGCTAATTTAAAGATAATTAGTAAAAATTCAATAATAATTAATATATATAACCCAGATTAATTTAACTCTGAGTATGGATAAAAATATTTAAATATCTAATTTCAAATCTCACCAGAAAATAAAAAAGATTAAAATTTAAAATTTTATTATGAATCTTAAATAATATTTTTTATTAATTAAAGAAATCTAAATAAATTAATTAAATCTAATTTTAGAAATAAGTAAAAATTCAAAAATAAATAATTGTAAAAGACTAATTTAAAAATAATTAATCTATATAACCCGGATTGATTTAACTCTGAGAATTGATAAAAATATTTAAAAATATTTATGATACAGTCAAATTAAATATATTAAAATTTTATAATCATTGATATCAATAATGTAAACAACGACATATTTGAAAAAAAAAATCTATAGTGCAAAATCTATATTGCTTAATTTTTTTATTCCAAAATTAGTCTAAATCAAATTAAATTCTTTATTTTTATTCATTTTCACTCACGTGAAATAATATACAATATCCTTTTTCTTTTAGAATTTTGATTTATAAATTTTTTACTACTACTCATTATTTTAAATTAGTCTTTTATAATTATGTATTTTTGGAACTTTTTCTAATATTTAAAATTAGATTTAATAATTTTTCTTAGATTTCTTTAATTAATAAAAAAGGTTATTTAAAATTTATAATAGAATTTAAAATTTTAATTTTTTATTTTATTTTCTTGTGGTTGAGATTTGAAATTACATTTTTTTAATAAGAAAGTCAATTTGAATTTTCATAAAATATAAAAAATTATTAACGGAAAGAGTTTTTTCTTTAATTTATGTTCAATTTTAATCAAATTTTAATTTAAATTGTCATATATTAGTGTCACCAATCAGAAACTTTCAAGTATGACTTTATCAAAATAAAATACAATAAAATAGACACATCATCATATAACTTGTTAAGTGACCTGTAGTAGCAGGTCACATGACAAAAAAGACAATTTTTTGTAACTTACAGGATTAAAATTGAAATTTAAAAGATAAGAGGACGAAAACCAAAGTCAATCAAATTTAAAGGATAAAAAAATGTATTTTCCCAAAATGTTTTAAGTATTTTTTTTTTAAATAAGCACTTTTACTTTTTATTTAGAATTTGCAAACAGACACTAATTAATGCTTTATTTTTGCTACAAACTCTTTTTCTTATATGTTTTCAATTAAATTCACCTAAATTAAAGCTTTATTTTTGCTGCGTACTCTTTTTCTAATTTGTTTTGAAAGTGCGATATTATTCATAGCTATATATCTAGTTTAATATATTTCTTCAATGATGAAATTGTCTATATAAAATTATTATTTACAATTTTTTTAAACAATATTAATTCATAAGATTTTTATTTATTTATTTAGGTTTTGTGGATTGGAGATGCAGGAGGCATCATCATAAATGGCACTAAATTTAAATTGGAGCAATGTCATTGGCATATTCCCTCTGAACATACAATACAATCGAGAAGGTTCATATCTCAACTTATTTTATTTATGTTTTATAATATTTAGATTAAAAAAAATATAGTAAATATATAGAGTTCCTTATGAATTCATCATCAAAAAATTAATTAATCACAAAGAAATTCAAACCCAATTAGTGGTGGGATAAAATTATTGAGGCGGCGCTTGTTTCAAATTCTTCAACGGTAATGAGAATGAAATTTTATTTTTCTTATTTACCCTTACATATGTTCAATAAGAGTTTATGTTCATGGTAGTTACATCATTAATGTTGTGCTCCAATTTTGGAATAAGTATACAAAAAAGAAAGTTGTTGATTGTTTTATGGGGATTGATTGAGTAGGATGAGATTAAGGTAATCAAATGAGGGTAATGATTACCTTATTTAGGAGAAAAATCAATGTTTTGGTCTCATTACCTACTATAATTACTATATATATCCCCACTCCCTTTACCACTGAGAAATTTTATATCAAGCGCCCCCTGAAATAAATTTAGACCGAATTTGTATTACACGGCATTGTAAAGTAATCTGTGTATTAAATTACACATCATTTTAACAAGAAAAAATTTATTTTTTGTTTGAAATATAACTCAAAAATATTTTATTTTATTTTTGGCAGATTTGATATGGAGCTTCATATTGTTCACTATAGCGCTCAGAAGGATATTGCAGTAGTTGGCATTTTATACAAGTTAGGACGACCTGATCCTTTTCTTACGCAGGTGAATTTTTTTAATTTTTTATTAATATTTTTTAGGAATTAATACCAAAATCATCCCATAACTTTTCAACTTTTTCGATTTGGTACCATAACCATGTGATGTTTCAATTTAGTCCCATAACAATCCAAATCTAAACAAATTAGCCCCATAACTATGTGATATTTCAATTTAGTCCCATAACTAGGTAATGTTTCAATTTAATCCCATAAAAATTCAAATCTAACATTAGTCCCAAATTTGTTTGTCATTTCCAGCGATTTGAGACTAATTTGGTTAGATTTGAATCGTTATGGGACTAAATTGAAACATTACATAGTTATGGGACTAATTTGGTTAGATTTGAATTGTTATGAGACTAAATTGAAATATTGCATAGTTATGGGACTAATTTGGTTAGATTTGAATTGTTATGAGACTAAATTGAAACATTATATAGTTATGGGACCAAATAGAAAAAGTGAAAAAGTTATGGGACGATTTTGGTATTAATCCCGTATTTTTTAATAATAATAATTCTGAGATTTATTTCTGAACATTGAGAGAGAAGAAAAGGGAAACTGAAAGTTATGATTTTATTATATGAAAACCCCTAAATGAGTTATACAACTATATATATACAATTTAAGTAATAGTTAGAACACTTATAATGTATTAGTTATATTAATAACTAATACTTAACCACCTAGCTTAACAACCTAATAAACATTGTGAGGAACCGCTATACATTATATATAAAACAAATTTCGTGGGGAATATATTTTAAATCGTGATAGACACAAATCACGATGTACAGATTTCGCGAAGAAACTGATATCATAATAGACACGAAGAATTGAAAATCAATCAAAGAACGGAAACGAACCGCGAGTCGAAATCGGCGATTGGGAATGGGAATTTCAACCTGCAGAATCGGAAGCGGCGGAATTTTGATCGACCTACAACTTGTCAAGATGAATTCATCATCTGACACCATCTGAGAGTTTATTTCGGAACTTTCATAGAGAAGAAAAGAGAAACTGGAAAGTTCTGATTTTATTATACGAAAATCCCCAAATGAGTTATACAACTGCATATACACAATTTAAGTGATAGTTAGAACACTTGGTGTTTATTTTAAAACAACTTTTAAAATAATTTTTTTTCGCTGTGAGGGAGGGCTTTTTCGGAAAAGAAAAAAAAAACTATTTTGAGAGTTTTAAAATAGACACTTATAATGTATTAGTTATATTAATAACTAATATTTAACCGTCTAGCTTAACAACCTAACAAACTTTCTAACTTTCTATCTTGTAATCATGATAATTATTATTATTATTATTATTGTTGTTATTATTTTATATTAATGCATAATTTCTTTAATTCTCCTGCAGCTTGCACCATTTATACCATCAGCTACTCGTAATGGGACAGATATAGGGATTATTAATCCCTCAAACATCGGATTTAAAGGAACAAAGTATTTTAGATACAATGGTTCTCTCACAACCCCTCCTTGCTCAGAAAATGTGACTTGGTCCATATTAAAAGAAGTAAGTTATTTTTCATTAATTAAATTCTAACAAATTAATTGTTAATAAATGATATTAATTAGATATCTTAAATAAGAATGCCATTTTCTAATATTATTGATAATTGTTAATTACTTGTCATTTAATTTGTAGGTGAGGACAGTCTCTTCACAACAAATAATAGCACTGAGGGAAGCTGTTAATGATGTAAGGCTTCCAAATTAATGACTTTCTTGAGAATAAATTAAATGGCATTTATAATTTATAGAGTACTAATTTGATTATTTAATAGGAAAAGGTACAAATTGGACTCTGAACTTTTGTCTTAGGTACAAATTGGACCATAAATTATTTTTTAAAATAAATATACACTTCAACTTCGAAAAAACGTACGAATTGGATACTGAACTTTTGTCTCAAATACAAATTGGACCCTAAACTATTTTTTAAAATTAATGTGCCCTTCAACTTCTAGAAAATGTACAAATTGGACCATGGACTTTTGTCTCAGGTACAAATATGACCATAAACTATTTTTTGAAATAAAAATAAAAATTACAAATACAATAGTAATTGAAAAACTAAAAAAGTTAATTAAAAATTAGATAAATATTTAAATAATTAAAAAATTAAAATCAAATTTTATAAAAATTAGATCAATATTTAAATAATTAAATAAAAAATCATAAAATGAATAAAATAAAAAAATTTATTAAAATAAATCAACTAAAAATTTAAATAATCCAATTAAATCTTTAACAAGTAGTAAAATAAAATTCAACAAAACCTTTAAAGTTTAAACTAAGAAAGTAATTTTTAAAAATTCAAATTTTAATTCAAGATAAATAAAATTAAAATATAATTAACTTTTAATTTAATTTTTTTTATGAAATATAGTTGATTGTTTTTATAAAAAATCTAAGTTTAGCCTATTTTTTTAAAGATTTTTTTTAACTTGATATTTTTTGAAGATTTTGTTGATTTTTTATATATATTTTTAATTTTTTTTTATTTTACTTGATTTATTTAAATTTTTCAGATTTTGGTTAGGTTTAAATGATTTTATTAAAATACTACCTAATTTAATTATTTTGAAGATTCATTTTACTTTCTCTTATTTTTTATTATTTTTTTCAGATTTTTATTATTTTATTGAATTTTAAATTTTAATTTATAATTTAAATAATTTAATTTTTTAATATTTATGAAGTTTTTTATTTTTTTAAAATAATATTTTAATTTATATCTAAGACAGAAGTTTAGGATCGTATAATTGTATATTTCTCCAAAGTTGAAGAGCATGTTTGTTTCAAAAAATAGTTTAGGGTATAATTTGTACGGGAGAAAAAAGTTCAGGGTCCAATTTGTACATTTTCTCGAAATTGAAGGACATATTTATTTAAAAAATAATAATTTAAGGTCCAATTTGTATCTGAGACAAAAGTTCAGGATCCAATTTGTACCTTTTTCCTTATTTAATTTATACACTTTTTTTTTCCTAATTAGATGATGGTTTTTTTTTTTTTTAAATTTTCAGGTGGGTGTTGGGAATGCAAGACCACTTCAGGCATTGAATGGAAGGCCTGTGTACTTGTCTAAACTTTAAACCTATAAAAATATATTGGTAATAAAAAGTGATGATATTAAATAAAAACATTAATAATCATAGTAATTGAGGTTTTCTCAAGAACTTATTAGAACTATTTTTCTACATGAATAGAACAAAGTAAGACATCACTTGTTTTTCAGGACATGTAATAGTAATCTTATATGATTATGTATAATTATTTACAATGTTTTATGTTTGAGCAAGTTTGATTAAATTTAATTGATTCGAGTTTGGATAATATTTAATTGAAACAAATATTTCTATATTCTTATGTTTATTTGAATTCTAAAGCAGAATTATTAAGTCTGCACGATTTTAATTTTAGTTTATTAAAAATATTTTATATTTTGTTCACATTGTTTGAAGCTTGAGATATGATTTCACATCAATATTTACTAACTAATTATTATTGATAGAAAATAAAGTTTTATTTGTTATAAATATATAACATTTTTTAAAGTAAATGACATCACCTTTTTAAACGTGGGAATTTGAGTAAAAGTAAAAGTAATAAACAACACAAAATTTGTTGACCCAATTCGTCACAAGTGACTAAGTTAGGGGGCGATCAAGCCAGAAAATATCTGAATAATAATCTGAATAAGTTCTGTGTGTACAATTATAAGAATACAAACATATATAGTATTGTATCCCTAATTTAATCCTAAAGCCCATAAGGTCAAAGGCCCAATGGACTTAGATATTATTATGTCCATCATATATATCTCATACCAGTTTTCCCAAATCTTGTCTCAATCGCAAAATCACTAAATATACTTACAAATATCTATAAATGAATTCACTAATGGCATAATTTAACTGATAAATTGAAATTACAATACAAAATATTGGAGTATAAATAACATTATATATCCTAAATTGAATCTAATTTATTTACCAAGCATTTTGCTAGGAAAGTAAACGGCACGATCATCTCTTTATATTTTCCAAATTTTGGCTCAATTCCAATCAATTTTATGCTTAACAACCTAATTTCTAAGCAAATAATTACAAATCTATAATTTATCTTTATTTTCAATTCGGCCCACATGGTAGAATACACTTTTTGATATTGGCTCTCTAAATTTAAAATCAAATTTGATTTTGGCCCTACAGGTAAAATCAAAATATTTGTAAACCTACAGAATCAATTTTAATATGTGATTAAATATCACAAAAGTACTACTCCCGTGCGTAATATTAATCATATAAGTTTTAAAATATTTTAAAATTTTAATATTAATACTATAAATTTAAAAATTTATGATAAATTATAAAACTACAAAAAATATAATCCCCAATAATAATTTCATTCACATTTTGATTTTTTTGTGTTTTGTTCTTATTTGCATCACTTTTCCTCACTGGAAACGCTAATGATACTGAAGTAGGTAAACGGTTCGGAACCGCCGGTTCCGGTTCAGCAAAATTTTGAACCGGAACCGAACCGGCGATTCCAAGGTTCCGGTTACGGTTCGTGAACCGGCGGTTCCGGTTCGGAACCGGCGGTTTACCGGTTTTTCGGTTTTTTTTTTTTTTTAAATATATGATAAATATGATTATTGATCTATAATTTAAAATAAAATAGTTGCATATCTTTTGATTAAATTTAAAATTTACAAACTTACAAAATATAAAATTTACATAATAACACAACTATATAAGTACAAATTGAATTGAAATTAAATTTTATTAATAAAATTTGTGCACTTACATTATAATTTCTAAATTACAATGAACAAGTAACAACTAACAATTATAGTAATAACACTATAGTCTATACTAAGTTACTAACACTACAATTTGCAAAATTACAATTTTACAAGTTAAAAATTACAAACTAATTAGAAAATTATAAATTACATAAATTACATTCTATTTATAAATTTAAAAAATGGGAGAGGGGGGGGGGGGGAATAAAAAAAATTGGACTTGAGCTTAATTTTAAGAAATAAACTTAGAAATTCTAAGTTCCAAACTTAAAATTAAGTTGCCTACGTATCCATAAGGAATCAAAGTCCACGTAGTTCTCTTACCTCAAAACTTACCTCGTGGTCGTTGGCTCGAGCTCGAATGTTGAATTCTTCAAGTTTCATTCATTACTACTTCCACCGGTTGAGGTCCATTCTTCACTTTCATCATCATTTTCCAATTGTTGAGCCCTATTTTCGGCTCTTACCCAATCATCAAGTAGACATTGATTCTCTACATTTTCAACGGTCATATTTGATCTTGTTGAATCCAAAGTATACCCTCCCAAACTAAAAGCTTGTTCACAAGCAACAGTTGATGGCGGACATGCTAGAATTTCTCTAGCGAGCATTGCCATCGTCGGATATATATTTGCTCTCCTCGACCACCACACTAGTATGTCAAGATCTTCATCTCGCTCATCAAGATGAGTCTCAAAAGAAGAAGTTAAATAACTTTCAAGTTCTTCACAAGGATTATCCGTTCTTGTTCTTTTTAGTGAATATGAACTTATAAAATTATTAATAACACTTAAACAAGGACCATCACCACCACTTACACTTGTAGAACGACGACCACTAGAAGACGAAGATGAATATTCGTCTTCAACATTCCGTTGTCCACCACCACCTATATACTCAATACACAAATCTACTAATGTTTGTTTAGCATTAGCTGCAATCATAGAGGGATTAGGCCGAATATCACCAAATGAATCATCAAAATCATTCACATCATTTCTTGGATATATAAAATTGTAATAAATCTCCAAAAAACCTTCTAAACCATGTAACCTAAATCTAGGATCAAATATTTTAGCAACTAAAAACAAATCGGGTATATTAAGAAAATATTTCAACCATTTCGTCATCATAGAAGCCACACAAGCATGTAATGTTGGATCATGCATATTTTCCCGCAAAATGCCAACAATTTTACAACACCAATCAATAACAACATGAGAAGTAGGCTCGTAAATCTTAGACATCTCTAAAGTAGCATCATTAAACATTCCTAAAATTCCACAAATACTAATGCATGGTTCCCAATATTGAGGATACAAACGAAAACCAAAATTTTCTTGTGCACAAAATTGACATAAAGCATCTCTATAATCCATTGACTCCTTCAACAATTTATATGTGGAATTCCATCGAGTGGACACATCAAGTGAAATTTTTTTTGGATGCAAACCCAATCCTCTACAAAAAAATTTCCATTTTTTCATCAAAGCACCTCGTCTCGTCATAAAAATAATACAATCTTTAATAGGAGCAATTTGTTCTCTTAAAGCAACTAAACCATCTTGAACACATAAATTCAAAATATGACACATGCATCTAACATGAAAAAAATTTCCACCAAGACATGGTTGACAAATATATTTGAGATCTTCAATACTAGCGGTATTAGCACTAGCGTTGTCAAAACCAATCGAAAATACTTTGTTTGTCAAATGATAAATATTTAAAACATCATGCAATTTATCTCTAATATTAGCGGCATTGTGTTCCGAATCAAAATCTTTATAAGCAATCAATCTCTTGTTCAAAGTCCATGAATCATCAATCCAATGACAAGTAACACCAATATAAGAATGTTTTTGAAAATTATCACTCCAAATATCCGCACAAATTGAAACTTTCACATTAAGGTTAGACAATAATCCAATCAAAGCATATTTATATTCACCAACAACTTTAGCAATATCACGAGTGCAAGTAGAACGTGAAATATTTTTTGCAGCCGGTTGAAGACCCAATCGAACCATTTGATTAAACATAAAACCTTCGGGATGACTAAAGGGAAGATGTTGAACACATACCAATTTAGCCATATATTTTCTATAAGTCATTTGATCAAAATGAAATAGAGAAGAAGAATTACTACGTACCTCACCTTGAACTACACCGTCGGATGAGGACCCGGTAAATCCTCGTAGTTGTGTTTGGCTTGAAGTCATTCCAAGTTTTTTCGAATGATAGTTGTTCATATGTCGTTGTGTAGGTCGTGGACCACGTGGTCGTGGTGGTGGCTTCTCTCTCACGTCATCATCGTATAAAATATCTTCAAAACCGGGACCAAGTGCATCTTCAATAGGATCTTCTAAATTCCATGTCGGTTGTGGTGGAGCCGAGGGAACCGAACTTGAACCGGTAGCTTTGCCTTTGCCTTTGCCCCTTGAAAAAAATCGACTTGCCATTTTTTTTTAGAGATTTTTGTAGTAGAACTAGAAGAGTAGAAGTAGTAGTAATAATAATAATAATAATAATAATAATAATAATAATAATAATAATA
>JAPKLY010000077.1:264131-377066 GCA_026898435.1 Prunella vulgaris | reverse complement strand
TTATACTTGCAGAAATACATATTTTCTTTATAGTTACTTGAAAAGTATAAAAAAATTAATTTTTTAAGAATTAGTAACACAGATTTTGCCTAATTGTAACACGTCTTTGCCCAAATTGTAACATACCTGAGAGCGAAAAAACCTGGAACTACAAGTTGCGTGAATTTTAGAAAAAAATGTCCAAATCTGACCCGACCCGGTTTAGATCCGCGAATTTTTAAAAAATGGATATTTCTACGGTAGAAATTTGTACACAAGTGTTGCTCAATAAATTATTTTTAAAAATGTTATGGCATATTTTTCATTTTCAATTTTACTCCTATATCAATCCCAAAACTTAATGAGGATACATTTTGTAATTGTACTAAAAGATAAAATTCAATTTACAAAATTGTAAAACATTAGTTGTTGTGAATTGGAGGGAGTATAAAAATGCCAATCTCCTATAAATTTGTTCATGATACAAAACTGGTGCAATCACGCTCATTTAGAAAATAATTATTATATTTCAAAATGATTAAATTTTTTGTCCATATGGAACATTATGCGTATTCATTTAAGCAATTAAGACTGTTTAAGTTAAAAAAATATGGGTTGATTACACTAAAAAAATTTACATTGTTATCGATTTTTAGTGTAATCAGTCCACACTTTTATGTGAACAAACTTAATTGTTAAGTGAGTGTGTCGTACACCAGATGCATCTGAGACATTGACTATCCAAATATATGAAATATTCAATAATATTTTCACGCGGGTGTTAATTCATAATTTTGATTATGAAATTTCCTTATTTTAAGTATTATTAAAAAAATTATAAGATAATTCATAAAACTGACACTAATTATAAATTGATTCTATAAAAAAAATTATATTTCTATACAAATATTATAATCACTTTTTTAAATTATTATGCAACTGCCCCTCATTAAAATGTTTTAGAAGAGTGAATAACTAATAAGTATAATCTGCGTCTCAAAAAATTATAATTTGCTCATTCATTATATGATTCAAAAGTCTTAACATTAAATTTGACCAATTTAAAAGTCAGATATAGCTATTACTAGTCATTATATAGTTATATTTATAAAAATTATAACACCACATATTACTTTATAAATATTATGTTTAAATGATAAAATCATTAATCCATCTAAAACATATTTATTTTGAAGGAATAAATAATTTTATCTTTTAAACCAATTATATCCTATATACAAAGTAGAGAGTAAAATTGCCCTTTTTTTTTTAACAAACATACAACTTAGGTCGATTTCTTTTTATTTTTTTAAATTCAATTATTTAAATTTAGGGGATTTTGAAGCCTTTATAAATAGTAAGCTATGTGTTTATATTTTAATTTTTGAGTAGTGTAGTGTAGTAGTACTAATAGGTGTATAGCTAGTATAATATTTATAAATTACGAAAAATTACATATAAGTATAACAAATGCATGAAATAAGTTGTACATGATTCAATGCTCAATAATTTGCTACAACATATTTATGACGAAGTGATAAATTTAAATAGCTTTTATAATTGGAAAATTATGAGTTCAAATCACAAAAAAAAAAAAAACGAATATATTTCTAAAATGTAAGACGTGATTCTTCTTCTTAATGAAAAATTAGTGTACATAACATTTGGACTAATATTAATTATAATTACTAATTTTATTAAATAATATTACTTTAAAATTAATCACATCATGCACAATAATTGAATAATGTTATTTTTTAATATTATTATTCTTTTCAATTTATTGAATGATATTGTTAATTAGTAAACCAATAATATAAGTGGGAGTGGCATAATTAGATAAAATGAAAGAGACCGTTAACGAAAGAAAATAAAGATGACGAAATCTTAATTCCTTTTCATGTCACGTCTGTCCCCTAAAATTCTTTTTTTCTTTTCCTGATTTTCAATCTCTACCATAAATTATTTAATTAATATAATCTTATAGATGGGTCTACTGATTAAATTTTGGATAATTCACATGTAGGTTCAAGAAAGTCAATATATTTATAAATATGTTCAAAATATTTGCACAGAAACACATTTTTTTCTGCACAAAAGCATTTTTTTTTCTGCACAGCACTTATTTGTAAATATAGTGACTTTTTTAAACCTATATGTAAGTCACTTATTTTTTGAGTATATGGAATATAATTTTTCTCTCAATCTTAAGTTTGATACAATTAATTTTTCGAGATGTGTCAATTCATGTCCTCTATTAATGTAAGATTAGTCGGTTTGTGATATGAAGATTAAGAATTAAAAAAAATTGTGTGCGGTCGTCTAATGAAATAACATCAGTAAAAGTGGTAGCATTATAACAGAATGCGACAATATTTTTAGAGAAAATGATAGTTGATTTTAACAAAAATATTGTCACTTTTTAAAAAATTCGGTGAAAGTTTTATAATAAAATGTAACAATATTTTCTAAGAAAGTGATAGTCATTTTTAATAAATATAATCACTTTCTATTTAATAACTAATCTCTTGTCATGAAACTGTATTACACACTACAAAAAAAACTTTTTAAAAATGAACTTGAGTTACACCGTGTAATTGGTGCATACAAGACTAATCCCAAAAAAATATACTTATTACCACATATTTTTTTTATCATATTATAAAATCAGTAACATAATAAATAAACTGTAATCACGTTAAAAGTCAATGACACAATAAATATGTGAGTAAAATTTCATTTATTATATTTTGAATTTTTTATGTGAAAAAAATGTATGGTAATAAGCATATTTTTTTTGTGGTGAAACAAAATTCATATGTTTAATCTATAACATTATATATAGGAATGCATGCACTTGATTAGTTTCTCCAATTATAGCTTCTAGTTCGAATTCCCAAAGTATATTTATACCTTGCCCTTTATCTGAGGAAAAATAATTAAGAAGCCACCGCCGCATCAGGCTGCGCCACCACCTTCCACGGCAGCTACTTTCGCCGGAAAAGCATGGGGCGGTGGACTCCTCTCTTCATCACTTGTCTCATCGTCCACTCCCTTTCCTTAGCCGTTGATGCTGATTTTGGTGAAGTTGGTAAGCTTTAATTAAATAATTTAATCAAACTGGATAACTTACATTTTGGTTTAAAAAAATAGCTATATTTACAAATTGGTTCACAATTTCTGCACAGAAGTATAATTTTTTCCTGCACAGAAACCTATTTGTAATTTGTGTCAATTTTGTGAACCATTTTTTAATTTTCCCATATTTGATTCATTTGCTATATATATTAACTACCTTCTCGTGATTTTAAAAGCCTTTATATTGAGGGGAAATAAAATTTTTATATTCTTGATTCTTGATTTTGACATGTTCTTTTGTACTATATTTTGTCCATATTGAAATTCTTAATTAGAGTTGGGTAATAGTACCACAAAATCTATTTTTTAAGTTGAATCTCAATGTAATATTTTAAATGTGTTGATCTAAAATTTCGATTTTAATATTTTTTTAAAATGCGTTAATCTTATAACTTTGAAATTTTTTTGTTTTCAAAAAATTTCATTTTTAATATTTTTTAAGTTAAACTGTTGCCATTTTGTTTATTTGTTTATATATTTATAAATTGGTTAATAATATTTGGAAATAATATAATTTTATAATGCACAAAAACATAATTCTTTTTGTACAAAATTAATTTGTAATTTGTGTCACTTTTGTAAATTATTTTATAATTTTTCCTTTAGAGAATAATCACTTACGTTGTCAGCTTCAGCGTCTTATTTAGTGCATGTTTTAAATCTATATTTTTACTGTTAGAAGTGTTTTTTTCAAAGTTAGTGTAACCCAACTTTTGAAATATAAAAGCACTTCTAAGTGTAAAGTAGTGATTGAAAACAAGTTTTTGAAATACTAAAAAAGTGCTTCTAGAATAGCTTTTTTTTTTAAAACTATCTCTCACACTTTTTGAAAAAAAAAATATTTTAGAAGGTGTTTTGTAGAGTTTTAAAGTGCATGTTTGCAAGTGTTACAAAACAGTTTCTAGAATTTTTTTTTTTAATTGGGAAAAATAATTTTGAAAAAAAAAAAGTGATTTTAGAAGTTATTTTTAGTATTGCAAATGAGCCACTTAATTTTCTCATTTGAGTCAATTGTAGCTCATGTAAAATGATTGATTTTCTTACAAAATTTGTGTGATTAATCACAGATGATGAATCTAAATTCGAATACGACTCTGAATCTGAAATGGGACCTCAGAATTGGGGAAAATTGAATCCAAATTGGACAGCTTGTGGGCATGGAGAGCTTCAGTCTCCAATAGATCTCACAAATGACAGAGTGATGGTGACTTATAAACTGGGGGCCCTTAGAAGACGTTACAAAGCATCCCCTGCTGTGATGAAGAACAGGGGTCATGATATCTCTGTAAGCAAAGTTATAATTCCACGTGATTCCCCGTTCCGCTCTGGTGTTTCATCTCGTGTTTTCGTCTGATCAGGTCGTGTGGCGTGGAGACGCGGGCGGCGCGCTAATAAACGGCACGAGATACGTGCTGAGGTCATGCCATTGGCACACCCCATCTGAACACACTGTGAATGGGAGAAGGTGGTTGATTGTCCATGCACATGCACTTTCATGTAATGTTGTGTGTAATGTGACAACACATATGACAACATTTTTTTTTGCCTGCAGATATAAGATGGAGATTCATATGGTTCACAACAATTCTCAGGGGCATATTTCGGTCATCGGGATCATGTACAAGTTGGGACGTCCCGATACTTTCCTTGCACAAGTATCCCGAATTAAATTTTCACATTTTATTGAACACATGTTTTAGGACACAAATTGATACTATAATATTGTGAACGTGCAGCTTCTGGACAAGATGAAAAATATTGATGATGAAGGGGTGGATGTGGGGTGGGTTGATCCGTGGGACATCAAGTTCGGGAGCAGGAAGTATTATAGGTACCTCGGGTCTCTGACGATCCCCCCGTGCACGGAGGGGGTCGTCTGGACGATACTAAAGAAGGCAAGTCTTGTTCGGACGCTCGTTATGGTCTAGTATTGTTTTACGAGGTTCTAAAATTGGTCGTATTCGTGTAACAAATGCAGGTAAGAACCGTTTCAAGGGAGCAGATTAGAGCACTCAGAGAAGCTGTTGATGATGTGAGTGATGCGTTTCAGCCTACTAACTTTACAAAACAACTTTCTATAATAGTTTTTTTTCAAAGTCATCTCTCACAATTTTTTGAAAAAAAAAACTGTTATGTAGAGTTTCAAAACAGATACTAAAAAAACACTTAGACACATGTTACAAATCAAAGTGACCAATTCTTAAGTATTAATTGCAAGTTCATCTGATTTCTTATTTGGAAAATTGATTTATTGCGTACAATATTGCAGGGATTTGCGGACAATGCAAGGCCAACTCAGAATTCTGATGTAGATGTATTCATGTATCGTCCTAGGACTTAGTTATGTTGAGATTTTAGTCACTATTCCTGTCTTTAAGTATTTCCACTTATGGACATTGGAGTAATAAATATATGCTTTAGTGTCACTTTGTCTTTTGTAATGCTGCATTATATGATGAATCAAATGTACTAATTTTTTTGAGGCTTTGATTTGATAGCTCAAATTTAGAGTCTCACAAAAAAAAAAAAAAAAGAGGTAAATTATATGATGATATAAACAAAAAAATTGAATAACCTAAGTATAACAATTTTAGAAGAGTGATTAACCAATAATTTTGCTAATTCTTAGCATTAAATGTTGTCCATTTTAAAAGTCAGATATAGCGTAATTAAGTTTTAAAAAGAAGTCAGATATAGCTATAACTAGTCATATATTATTAAAAAAAATACAATTAAAATTGCATGTATTCACTTTATATTTATGGTGTATTCCTTGTGTAAAAAGTGAAAACAAACTAGAATTACCCTTTTCTTTTTTAACAAATTTAACCGATGCCATAAAAATGCAATAAAGAAAGAGTACTAACATTATAGAAAAATGTATACGAATAATAATCTGATCAAATCAGTATTTTCATAATCGGATCGGTGATAAAAATGCACTGATTGGCAGTTCAACAGGTTGGATCGACGATCTAACCGTTAAAATTATTTCGATTGATTTTTCTTAATATTATATATGTTATAGTAAAAATAAAATAAATTAAATATTCTCACATAAAATCTTAATAAATTATAAGTTACACATTGAAATAAATACAATAAAATCATAGACAGCGAAAATCAAAATACTCAAAATAACTGAAATTATAATATTAAATTGTAATCCATGATAAATTTATAATTCATGCATAGTAGAATCTCAAATTAAATTATTACTATGAAAATTTAAAATATATAAATTATAGAATAAATTAATTTTAGGGTTGTAACGTGTTTTACGATTTAATTTAATAAAAGAATTAGAATTTTTTTTAAAAAATAACCGGTTTTGACCGGTTTTTTCCTGTTAAACCCGTAAAAGTGGTTTTTAGGGGGTAACCGGACCGATTCTATAGTCGGTTCCCGATTCAACCGTCCGGTTCAACCGCTCAAAAACACTGGATCAAACGATAAGATGTACAAACTTCGTCTTGTATTAAAATTTATAAATTACCTAAAAAAAATAATTGATGCATTAAACGAGTACGTATGGCTGTCAAATTATTACTATTGACAATTTTTTTTTTCGAAAATCAGAATAGTACACATCAATTAAATGGTATTAATCATTTTATCAAATAATATTACTTTATGAAAAAAATAGTAAAAACAAATTGTATGGTGCAAATGTTATAATGATACCGGATGAAATGAATTGAGAGGGACTGTTAACGAAAGAAAACAAAAATGACGAAATCTCAATGCTTTTTGTCCCCTAAATTTCTCTTCTTTTTTTTCTTTTTTTTTTCTTGATTTTCCATCTCTACCATAAATCCATCTTCTTTTTTTAGACAACTCTACCATAAATCATTTATTTAATCTTTAGCATTATATATATATATATATATATATATAGGTCTCATTTGATTTGTTAGATAAGCTAAGATAAATTAAATTATCTTATCTAATTTAATATTTGGTTTAATGGAAAAAGACTCAAAATTAATAAAAAATCCAAAACTAAAATTCATTTATCTTATGAATGGTAGATAATATTATCTTAGGGAAGATATATGGTAATAATCCATTGTTTTTATGATACAGAGGACAAAATTGTTAATTGTATTTTTTTCTATTATCAATCTTACAATCCAAACATTCAAAATGAAATTATTTTACATTACTAATTATCTTAATCTATCAATCCAAATATACTATTTAACTCATAAATAACAATCTCTAAATTATAATTTTATCTAATCTATTTTGAGTTATTTATTTTGTCTATTGAACCAATAAACCACCCTTAATTACATATCATTTTTCTCACTATATACCGAAACCACAACCACTATAAAAAGGGGATATCATTTCTTCTCGCTATAAATCAAAATCGCAATTATCATAAGAGGAGAATCACCTGAATGCAATAAAAAATTGCACGTACAGCCGAAATCGCAACCTACATAAGAGGTGAACCATCACTTTACCACATGGAGCACCATTGTTGATGATCTTTCTAATGATATTTGTTATGTGACAATTATATAAATAGATTAAAAAAAACTAATGAAATATCAATTTGAATTAAGAACATGACATGTGTAGAGAATAATTTGTAAACAGCTGTTTTTCTATGCCTATTTATAGGCTTACACGAGGGTTATGCGGCATCATTTAACCCCTAATATTAATGAGAAATAATCACGGAGTGATACAAAAGTAATGCATATTTTTAAATAGGTACAAAATTTTTGCATAATAGTGTAAACAAAGGTTGAATAATAGAGTTATTTTTTTTACATATTGTACCTATTTAAATATAGTGATTATTTTTATATCGATCTGTAATTAAGTGACAAGTGCTAAAATATTTATCATTATATTAATGTCCTGATCGCCTCCGTAGCCACTTGGTGACTGCTGATCAATTCTATTTTGGACATTCACTGAGGTTGATTATTCTCCCTCATATGCTGGTGTTTTTTTGTTGAATATTTTGGGGTTTATAAGTTAATAATGGTCCATAACTCAGTAAGCTGCTTGCCCAAATATCATCTTGTTCCCCTAATACAATATCTTGTCTGCCTATCAACCACCACCACAAGAGGAACTAAATTTTTTCTCTCGGTATCTCGGATCCAAGACCTCAGAATTTTAGGTAGTGAAACTACGATCCAATATCAAAATAGAGCTCGAGACCAAATCAGGCCTAACCCCACATACAAAAGACTAATTGATCATAACAATGAGGTGTAAGACTAATTCTTTTGTTTGATCCAAATTAATACTCCCTCTATTCCACTATAAGTTTGCTCATTTTACCATTTTCGTCCATTCCACTATATGTTGATCATTTGTTTTTTTACTTTTTTAGGAAATTAATATTCACTTCTTTATAATTTTCAATATCTGTGCCCAAAAATTATGAGCAACTTACAAGGGGACGAAGAGAGTATTAAAAAAGATGTAGATAATTCTACCATCCAAACATATATTCAATCACATCTAATTCAATTCTCAAACATATATTCAATCACATCTACTTCAATTTTTTACCGAACAATCTCATCTAAGTCCAATTTCATTTAATCAAATCCAAACCTGTAAAACAAACGACCAATTAATAACATAACATAGTATATTCTAACTCCTTAAAAACACAAACCTGGATATCCCAACGACAAACTGACTGAAAACCCAGCACAAGCCAAGGGGAATTTTAAAACTAATGATGAAGCATCATATACAATCCCAACAAGATATATTGTCTTCAAAATCAACCTTCCAAAGGACATGAATGAAGTCAGCACATTTTTGGAGATCACCATTCTAAGATGTACGACACTTTTTGTTGTCGCAACATATGACTTGAACTTAAAAAAAAAAATCATCAGGCGAATAAAGACGAAGATAATTTTAAGAATATAAGTTAAAGTAAGATCACTTACTCTGTCTGCTGCTTAAGAATATAATTCTTGACATTTGACATATTCAAAAACATATGGAAATACATAAAAGCATGTTAGAGAATTAACAGTTTCTTGTTTTCTGAAAAGCATATTCAAGCATGTGGCTAATGAAGATGAACATCAAACTATTTGATAACACGTTTGTGTAATTGATTACAGATGATGAATCTAAATTTACATACGAAAAGGGGTCTAAAAAGGGACCTGAGATTGGGAAAAATTGAATCCAAATTGGGCAGTTAGTGGGCATGGAGAGCTTCAATCTCCAATAGATCTTAAAAACGACAGAGTGGAGGTGACAAATAAACAGGGGACTCTGAGAAGACGCTATAAAGCTGCCCCTGCTGTAATAAGCAGCTAGAATAAGTTATAAGTCCATGTCATCTCTCGTTCCACTCTGGTGTTTCATCTTGTGTTCCGTTTGGTTAGGTGTTTTGTGGCAGGGAGACACGAGAGGTGCTCTAATAAACGGCACGAGTTACGTGCTGAGGCAATGCCATTGGCATACCCCTTCAGAACACACTGTCAATGGAAGAAGGTTCATGTCCATACATACTTACAATGTCTTCATAGCTCTCACTTCAAATATATGTGACCATATTTATTGCATGCAGATACAAAATGAGATTCATATGGTTAATAACAGTTCTCTAGGACATCTTTCTGTCATCGAAATCATGTATAAACTGGGACGTCCAGATACCTTCCTTGCAAAAGTGATTTTGATTCTTACCGAATATTAAATTGTTGATGTTGGATCACTAACTGCTATAGGTTGTTCACCTGCAGCTTCAAGACAAGGTGAATAGAGTTAGCCACAAAGGCGTGCATGTGGGGTGGGTTGATCCGTGGGATATCAAGTTCGGCAGCAGAAAGTATTATACATACCTCGGGTGTCTCACAGTTCCCCCGTGCATAGAGGGTGTCGTCTGGACAATACTAAAGAAGGCAAGTCTTGTTCAAACACTCGATTTGTTCTGGTATTGTTTGTGAGATTTCTGAAATTGGTTGTGGTGGTGTAATAAAGCAGGTAAGAACAGTTTCAAGGAGCAAATAAGAGCACTCAGACAAGCCATTGATGATGTAAGATTTTAAGTGCTGAATTTCTAATGGATTCAGACATATGTTACAAATCGAAGACATAGCAAACTCGTTTTCAAGTTACTTGTTTCAACTATATGTCGTTGATTTCTTATTTGGAAAATTGATGATAAGAGGCCACTGCAGTATGACTTCAATTGCTAAAATAGATATCTAAATACATCTCAGTAAAAACTAAATTTGGAGGTAAATTATATGATTAAATTAAGAACTTCATAATGGATATAAATTGGCAAAAGAGAGCAGTAAATTGCAGTGCGAAACGAGCAATCATAGATTACAAATAGAAAACCGATTACATGGCAAAGAAGAACAATTACTTGAGGATTCACAAGGAGAATTTCTCGAAAGACAGCGAAGAAACAGAGTCTAAAAGGAGTACGGGAAAATTACAATAACAAACTACGCGACATTTTCCTAGGCGATGAGGAAAGGCAGCACAGTTAACATGAAGGACTCATAAGTGAAAGTTGCTGAACCGGAGAATGAAATATCCTTCTCCTTGAATTTTTCAGTCAGGCCCTGCACAACCACATCGATTGTTAGACGTGTGGTCAAAATGATAGAAAAGCGAGAGAGAGAAAAAAAAAGAGGGGTTAGCGGGAGGCAATAACAACATACCTTAACAGTGAGACAACACCTGTCAAGGAAAAAAATTGAAAAGGTGAACAGATTAGTAACATCAAAATATTAATCCTGTTTGTAAAGAACGGATTCATCATCATACGGGAACATACTCAATGAAATTGTCGTATTCGATGGCCTTTTGTTTTCCACCACTTTTGTCAAACTTTGAAACCAGCAGATCAAGAACCACAGGTGATACTGAAAATCCAAGACTGAGGAGCGCCTCTCTCAATTCATTGGTATCAATTTTGCCACTTCTGTCTCTATCAAATCTCTCAAATATTGACTGGATGAACAAGAAATTAGTCAGATAAGACAGCAACAGACATATCTATGAAGACACGTGAATGGAAGTAAGAATGCAGTAATTACTGACCCTCCAGCTCTGAAGACTGTAAAAGACTTGAGTAAATTCCTTTGGACCTGTTTCAATAAACAAGATATAACAGCAAATCAGAATACAATCTTAATCTATTAACTCAACCTATTCATTCTTGAGAAAATATAATATTGAAGATAACAAACATCTCCTATTCTAAAGATGAAGCTTGTATATACCAACAGATACAATAAAAACAGTTCACAAATCCCAGGAACTGCAGTCACCATTGCTAATCAGCACAACAAATCAAGTTTAAATTTTGGGTCGACTAAGAAATGTAACTTCACCAATGTATGCCATGTAGCTATTATTGATGCAATAGTAATATCATTTCATACGAATGACAGCATTGATTAAGTCAGAATAGGAAATGGGATCACCATTTTGAGATAGAGGATGAAAGCAGGACCCAGCACTATGCTCGTGGTCCACACCTTTGCATAAATATGGTGTGGAGGGGAATAGGGGATTAAAGTCCTGTTTCTACGCAATTATCCATGAATGTGGTGTGGAGGGGCCCTTATAATGAATCCTCCTTTAGAAAACTAGACATACTGCGGTATCAATTCGATAAGAAACCCCAGGATAGTAAATGGCATCATCTCCTTTTACATGGTTGATTCTCCCAACTTTTGTCTATCAATTCCAATTAACACTCAATTTTTCTGCGTAATAACCTAATTTCTTAGAAATTAACAACTACAGCAAAATTTGGGATTAGATTTATATTTTTCTATGTCACAATGAGCAAGAAACAGTAGCATAACCCGAAATTGAGAGAAAATAAACGCAGAGGGTCATAATTTTCAGCTGCCTGTGACAGTTTTGGAATTAAAAAATAAATAATAACAGAGTAAAATGGTAAGCGCATACCGATCTTCCTCGAATTATTGTTGGTGAAAAGATACATAAGCAGATGAACAGTTCTGAGTCCAAAGCTCTGATTATACGACGAGAGCGCACGTTGAAGCTCCTTGTCATCAATAAAGCCACTTCCGTCCTGATCGGCCACTTGAAAGCAAGCGATCACGTTCGGGTCAGTACCAGGAGGAAAAGCCGAGGGCACGAGCGCAGCGAAGGGGCTTCCGTACGGCGCAGAAGGCGGCGGCGTTGGGTAGCCTCCGTAAGCCTGATTCGGCGCGCTGTGGCCGTGGGGAGCTGAAGGACCGCCGTGTCCGTGGGGAGCTGAAGGCGCGCCGTGGCCGTGGGGAGCTGAAGGAGCCCCGTAGGGTGTGGCGACAGGAGCGTAAGGCGAGGGCTGGTTGGGCGGTGGTCCACCCTGTGGCGGAGCGCCGTAGGGGGCGGAAGAGTAGGATTGCGACGGCGGCGGTCCGCCGTAGGGATAGCCGGAAGGGTTTTGGGGATAGTTTGACATGGTCGGCAATGAGAGAGGAAGGATCGGATTTTCTGCGAATTACGGAAAATAAGTGCTTTTATAGCGGCAGTTGGTGTGGCCGCGAAGTGGGCCTAGGATAAGACGATATTACGATTTTGCCCTCCGATTTGGAAATTACCCTCGCTTTTTGTTTATCTTTCTCAGCTTTTTTTAAATAAATACTAATGCAGAGTATTATTCTCTTCTCTTTTCTTAATTAATTAAATAATGCATAGTGTTATTTCCTTTAAAAACTCGTGTGATTTTTACAATATTATTACAATAATTTTCTTTGAAAACAAATAGAAGGGAGATATAAGATTGATTTGGAGATATGAGTGTCTGGAGGCTTGGTAAACTAATTTCTAACCACTAACAACTAACATTTATTTATCGATAAAAAAAATATTATCATTAGAAGAAAATCTAGAATACAATGAATAGAAAATTTATATTTATTCTTTCATAAATTCTAGTATAATTCTTTTTAAGAACTGTTTATTTATTTTTTTTGTAATTGAATATTACTTATTATTTCTTAAAAATATTGCTAATTACTTAGGGCTCATTTGGTTCGTAAGATAAAAGTATCTGTCCGTCAAAAACATGCATGTTTTTTACGGATAGATACTTTTATCTTACGAAACAAATGAGCCCTTAGAGTATTATTAATTATTAATTTACATTTATTTTTCAAAATCCAAATGCATAAAGAATGACTCTTATTCTTTTAATAGAAATAAATGTTACTCCCTCCATTTTTTAGAGTATATTTTTAAATTCATTTGAAAAGCTGAAAATCACTTTTTTTTTTTTTAGTTGGTGAGACCCAACTTTTCAAATAAAAAAATAATTATAAATTGCTAGTTATTTTTAAAAACAAGCTTTTAATTTCTATACTATGAAAAAAGTCTGTCAAACTATTTTGTCACTTCTATTTTTGGTAAAAAGAGTTATACACTAATTCATTTTTATTAAATTCATTGAAGCATATTTTATCATTTTTTCAATAAAATGTCACTTTATTTGTATTTACTTTATCATTTTTTAATAAAATATCACTTTATTTTTATACTTTAAAAAGGTCTATCCCAAACTCCTATGTCATTTCTACATTTGGTAAAAACTTATACACTAATCCACCTTTATCAAATCCATTAAAGTATTAGTTTTATTACTTTTTTAATAAAATACCACTTTATTTGTATCTATTTCATTATTCTTTAATAAAATATCACTTTATTGCTTTATTAAAGTATCTTATTTATCATAAAATATCACTTCATTATCTTTTAAGTCTGTATAAATAGTAAAATGAAAATTAAATACAAAATAGAGAAAGAAATAAACTTATTAAATTTAAGCCAATGGCTGTTAAGACATTTTTCTGTCTAAATTACAATCTATGAGACAACCTCACATTAAAGTTAGTAACATTTAATTTTTATGGTATTTCAATTAGAACAATTAATAAGCATGTGGAGTGCAACATTCATCTCAATTGAATATGATGAGTTCAAATTAAATAAATTAACAGATTTTTTTTTTAAATTTAAATTTTTAAATAATATAATTTTTTTAATGATATCAAATTGATAAACTCAGGATAATCTAGACTTGTAAACATATTGCATCAATTTTATTTTCTTTAAATTATATATGTATCTAGCTTTTCCAGCCTTCCACTCCACATGGTGTGTTTGACCAACTTAGAGGACAATATAACACATAAATAAAAATAATAATTATAAAATTATGCAAATAAAATAATTTCACACCTTCAATATTTACATTGCAGCCTTCCAAATGCGCGCGCGCACACACACACACACACATATATATATATATATATTATACGTTGATACTTGATACCTTTAATAGAATAAATTTCAATACTTTAATGTCTATGAATTATGTTTGATAATAACTAAGAATTTTATAAGGTGGATCAATTTTAAAATGAGTCAATTTATATAAAATTGAGATTTAATTTAAAATAAGGGTTGTTTGTATGTGATAATGAGGGTGGGAAATAAGAATGAACGTATATTAATGAGGATTCGTTCTCATTAGTAGCGTTTAGATTTTATTTATTATAAGAATATATTAAAAAAAAATCACTAATTCTATAAAAATTACCGCATTAATGATAATCATTATCATTCCATCTTAAATTTATACCACGCGTACGGAGTCTCTTTACTACATATAGGTGGATTATAAGCCTTCCAAATTTTGGTTGCCATAATTGAAATTTGAAGTCAATCAAGGGGTAAATGAGTAAATTAGAGGAGAACTTAAATGCATAGCCATCCGCGACACGTAAAATAACGTGGCCCATTTGCAAAAGCTGCAAGTCAACGAAAGTTGGTATTGACTTTTCCTCCATGTAATATTATATTTATTTCCCGTATCAATTTAATATTATTTGCAATTTTAAATAAAGAGTAAGTCTCTTGTGCACCAATTACAAAGTGTAATTCTAGTTCATCTTTAAAAAGTTAAAAGTTAAACAGTTTATTACTGAAAAGTGTATTTTTCATAGTTTAATTTTTCAGTAATAAACTATTTAACTTTTCAGTTATAAACTATTTAACTTTTTAAAAGTGAACTTGAGTTGCACCGTGTAACTGGTGCATGCAAGACTAATTCTTAAATAAAAGGTATATATGTTTATCTATATTTTTTTTTAATTTTATATATAATTAAATGTATTTTGCAAGTAATTTAGGGAGTATTATCCTCATAAAAACAACCATTACCATTAGCTACAAATCTATACACTCGATTTGGCAAGATGTAAATCTAATGGCTAAAATTGACCAAGACTTTAAAATCAGCCAAAACCATGGATCTTACTGTTTTTGACTTAATTTAAATAAGTATGACAAATCTGGATTAAAATTTTTTTTAAAAAAAAACTCTTGCATACATGTACAATTATGCGATATAATTTATTTTAAAAGTTATCATATTTTATTATTAAAAAATAACTATTTTTTTTACCCATGCGATGCACGGTCTATGATATTTATTAAATAAAAAATTTAATTAATTTAATAAAATTAATTATCTTATATTATGCATGAATTTAAAAATTGTAATGTCAAGTATTAATCCTCCTGCATATTATTTTATTTGTTTCAAAAAAATATCGCACAATTCACTATTCATTAATAATAGATACTTATAAATTGCATCTCATTGTACTAATAAATATACATAAAGACGTGTTTCTTTTATTGCATTCACTTAAAATGAATAATACGATCACATAAAAAATTGTGGTGGGTTAGCCCACCTAGCCACCGGACTCCTCACTTGAGTGAGTGACCCGAGTTGGATTCCCTCTGGGAACGAATTAAGTGAGATATAAGGTTGACTTGAAGATAATTCTTGGAGTGTTGGGAGACTTGGTGTACTAACTTCTAACTACTAATAACTAACATTTACCGACCAAAAAAATAATATTACGACCACATCAAAAACTATTGTATATATATATAAGTCAACTCCCATAAAAAATCTCGAAAAAAAATCAACTATACATTGTCTTTTGAACAGAGTAATGGAGAGTTATAAATTTTAATATGTATCATAATGTGATTAAATTTGATAGTGTGACATAATTTAAAAAATTATTTCAGTAAATTTTAATACACCCTCCGTTCATTAAACTTTTTCCCATTTCATAGTTGGCACGGGATTTTATAAAAAGTAATATTGTATTGAAATGATAGATAAATTAAGAGAAATGTGAAAGTATTGTGGGGTCCAAACTTCTATTGTGAGTATGAATTATTTCCAAATAAAGAAATGGAATAAAGTTTTGTTGACAAACAAAAAAGGAAAAAGAGAAATAATTTGGTGGACAGAGGGAGTACAATAAAATTTTAGAATTAAGAAAATAAAATATATATTAAAATTCATTAATATATCTTTTAAATTTTATTTTTTTATTTTTTTATAAAAATATTATATATACAACTACTACTATTTGTGTAATACGCGAGAACGAATCTAATTTAAGAATAAAAGGATTTGTGAGTTGATTTATATTTGGGACAAATTTTCATTTTTTCTATTTAATAATATATTTTTTAAGAACTATGAATACTATAAAAGTAATGTCTCATTTATAATATTGTCTAATATAATGTGTATTCAAGTATAAGATAAAACACATAAAAACATGTTTATCCTTTATGATATACTAATAGAGAGTTTGACTTGCTTACCTATTAGATCATTGCAAATATATTCTTATTAATTCAATCACAAATTAAGTTCTTATAATTGTCTGTTGTCATGTGATAATTGATAATACACACTTTAGTTTTGTAGAATTCTAGAAGTATCTATATCAATTTGCCTACTTAAGAAAATATTGAATACGTAACTAAACATTGAAAAAAAGATTTAGACTAAGGAGACGTGAAATATAAATTATTATTCGAATTAGTTCATACCTGCCAAAATTATGCATGAGTCCAATTAAAAATGACTGGAGGATTTTATATTTAACACAGAAAATAAAAAGTTAGAGATTATGCTTCCAAAGAACTTTTCAGATTTTATATTTAAAGACTTTTTAGATATTTACAAATTAATCCCAATACAATATCATTAAATTAAATAATAGAGTAATTAACTTTTTTCTTACAGATTTGAAAAAAGAATTGACACCAGAAATTAATTTATATTTTGGGCAGAAAAAATTTGTTATTAAATAACTAACTATATATATATATATATATAGATAACATAAATAAATATATATCTAAAAAATACTCCCTCCATCCCGGAGTTATTTGCACACTGAAATATGCATAAATTATATGAAAAATGTGTAATAACTAATGAGTAAGTATGATGTATAAAATTATATTATTAAAATAATAGATTTATTAGACTTAGTGTAAAAGTAACGACAGTTTGTGTAAAAATATAAATATAATGTGAGAATAAAATTAAGAAAAAAATTATGTGAAATATGCATTTATTAAAAAGTGATAAAATTTTAATAAAAAGTGATAGTATTTTTATTAAAATTTATTATAATAATTTTTATTTATAGGATGTACAAACAATTTTTATTTTTATTTATGTGTAATCTATTAATACATTTTGAATGTAAAATAATTGTGTGTATTTAGTTTAGAAGTTGAAAGGTTAGGAGGTTGATTTAATTTTGCTTTATTTTTCATTAAAGAACCATTTATAAACATACATATTTAGTAAATAGGATTTTGGCTAATAAATTAGTTTCCAAAAAAGGAAGAAGATTTTGTTATTATATAGTTATAGATTTTATTTTTATATAAAAAGTTACTTATGTTATGATTTAATAGAATAATATTTCAATAAAAAGAAAAGTATTAGTTGGTCATACTATTAAATATTAATTTATATTGATAGTAGGAGGTAGGTGCAAATTGTCTGATGATCCTATGAATTATGAACCAACTCATTACATGTGCAACTCCTGCAAAGTCATTGCCTCATGTCATGTAGTCGTCTTCTAATTATATTTTATCAACGACAAGGTCAACTTATATAATTTTAGGAGAATTTACATATGTGAAATTTCACATTCTTTTAAAAATTTCAAAATATAATAATTACATATAATTACACATAACCCTATATTCCCTCCATGCTTCATCCCAAATATATAAGCTTATTTATTTGCACGTGATTTAATGCAATTAATCGAAAAATATTTTGAGATATTGTGAAGTCCGTTTACGAATAAAGTTATTGATTATGGAAAAAGGATAAACATACTTTTAATAAACAATCAATTTATTCGTTGACGAACCTCACAATATCTTATAATACCCTACGACATACTGCATAAAATCGCGTGAAAACAAATAAGCCTAGACGGAGGGAGTATATAGTTATGTAAGTGTGCACATAAATTTATTTATTTATTTTTATTTGTATGCAAATTTTTACGGAACATTCAAATAAGAAAAGTGTGTAAATTTTTATAGAATATAATAAACATTAAATTAAAATATAATATATATTATTATAATGTAATAACCACCACCTCTTTTGTTTCTCTACTGCCCTTTGTTAGTTCCATATTATGTGTATAAGTAGGTATTGTGTGAAAATAACTCAGGATAAATTTATCATGAAATTATTTTAATATATCAAATATCTGGTCAAGTGTAACAAAAGTTAAAGTCAATATATAAATTTTATTAATCTTAACTTTTAATACACCTAATTAAATGTTTGATACTTTAAACTTGTTCATGATAAACTTATCATGAACCATTTTTATACAATATTTTGCATGTGTATCTGGATAAATTTCAAACATGGTGGCTTGCATTTCGACATTATTTTTGGGAAATTTTAGACAAGGCTACTTTTTAAGTTTTTATTTTGAAAAATAATTTATTCTTTTATTAATAAAAATAATAATATTAAAGAGGTTGCAGAAAGACCGCGGAAGGATCACAGGATATTTTTAAATAATAATAATAATAGATGAATATATTAGATACAAACTTAAACACGATATTTTGTCAAATTAATTCTATTAACTTCAGCCTTTCTTAATAAATAAAAATAATTTTTCACTTCATGACTTATTTGAATTGTCAATTTATTTATTTTTAACCATATTGTTACTCCAACATTTAGATTATCTTGGTGGCTGGCTTTCACGTATGAGGTAAAATTTCAAAAGCCAAATATTTTGAAATGAAAGAATATGCATATATTTTATAGTACTACTGTCTACTGAGATCATAATTATCTGAGTGTCAACGAATTAATTTACCAAATCTATTTATCCTACTTCCCGAACTTAATTAGGGTATGTTTGGTTCGTAAGATAAAAGTATCTATCCGTCAAAATCATGCATGTTTTTTACGGATAGATATTTTTATATTACGAACCAAACATACCCTTAATATATTGTTTTTGTCCTCCTAAATCAAATAGAATCTAATTAAAGAATGTAAAATCAGTATAAAATATGAAATGTAAATATAATAGTGTGGAGAATATATATAATTGTAAAAAATAATATTACGAAAATTACAAAAATGCACTAATTATAAATTATTTTTATACAAATTTTAAAAATACGCCTAATGTATAAATATTTTGAATCACTTTTTCGAATTAATATTTTAATATCCCTAAGTATTATTTTATTATCATTATGACAATAAAAATGTCGAAGACATGTTTTGGTTAGTAGACTTTTAAGTATGTGAGAAATGGAGTAATATACAACATCCAGTACACGTAGTTTGCGTTAATTTGAAGGAAGATTAAGATTTTATTTTTATATATAATTCAGTAATTTATTTATATTTTATAGATATAAATCAGCTTTATTAAGCATAATATAAAATGTCCAAAAACCATGAAAGAAACACACGACACCGCACGAAGATAACCTCACAAGTCACAAGTAGAAGTCATGTAAAACTGTTATCTAGTTTTGACAGTGAACCTGAGATTAATCCGCAAGCTAGATCACGAACCGGGTCGGTTTTACAAGCTGAGGGCTTGGGCGTGGTGACGGATGTGATCGTCTATGAATGTGGAAATGAAATAGTACGAGTGATCGTAGCCAGGCTGCATTCTGATCAGTACAGGAACATTACCCTTCCGACAGGCCTCCTTAAAATTCTGCGGTTTAAGTTGTTCGCTCAAAAATTTATCCTCGTCTCCCTGCACATAATGCAAGAATCGGAAGCCAATTGATCACAAAACATAATACTAAGAATATGCAGAATGTATGAGATCAGATGCCAATTTTCAGTTCAACTTTTAAGTTTCAAGCTGATGATAAATAATTCAAATGATGAATTAGATATTTTACCTGATCAATGAGGATAGTAGCTGCAACATTTTTGTATTTCGATACAAGTGAAGTGGCATCATATTCCTGTACATCAATTTATAATATGTTTTACAGAAAATCAATTTAAGTGTGTTGAGAAAAGTATAATTTTCATAACCGCTGAAAAATCATACCTCCCACGCAGCTCTATTTTCACCCAAGTAATTTGTGAAAGCTTTCTGGCCCCATGGACAATTTGTAGGATTGACGATAGGAGCAAATGCCGACACGGACTGAAAATCAGCCAAGTGAATGTTGAGAAATGAGAACCAATTTTCTTCAAGAATTCATCATGCATTACATAAAAGTAAAACATTGGCAGGCCCAACTTCTTCCAAAATAAAAATCATCATTCCTTTAAAATTTTCTTACTTCCAACATTAAGGTAAGGGATTTTAGAATAATCGAGGAATGTAATCTTAAATTGACTACCTTATACTTGTCCAGATTTTTTAGGTAAATTGTGAGCGCTCCATGTCCACCCATTGAATGACCAGATATAGATGCTCGAGATGTGTCGAGCTGTGGAAAGTTTTCCTGAATAAGGGCTGGCAATTCCTTCACTATATAGTCATACATCTGCCAGTTCTTCCACTTCTCTTGTGTGGCATTCAGATAAAATCCAGCACCTGCCCCGGAGAGAGAGAAAACAGGGGTTAAGAGTGATCATCTTTCAGTTGTATATTTAATGAATGTGGCAAATAAAGCATATGATGCTTTGTTTAGTTGTTTGCAAACTCTACTAACAACTTTCAAAATAAATTTTTTCAAAGCTGTGAGGAATTTGTGGAGTTTGCAAACACTGTTTTACAAGCTTAGAAAAGTTATTGTGATGAACTAAAAACTGCACAGACCTACACCAAAATCCCAACTGTCTGATTCTCCCTCGACGTTCAAGCCTCCTGTCAAAGGAAGACAGATAATGTGCGAAAATTTTTGTGACGATGATAACATTAACCATCAAGATTATAAAGAGATATGAACTGGCAATACAAGTATAGTTCTACAAACTTGAAAGCAAAACTTCAGGCATAAGATATTTCTTCAAGCACAGGACCTTATACATATTATGCTGAAAAAATGATGCTCCTTATTTACCAATGAGAGTGCATTTGATGGATCAAATCGACATTGGAACCGGTGTAATTAGAAGGGCATTTCAATAGAGTTCTAAGGCACAAAACATAATAAATATTTTCGATGAGCAGTCGAGGAGGGCGTAGGAGGCTACTATCCTTACTCCTTAGTACAATTGAAGCTAAAATCAGGTTTTGATGATACTCTCACAAGATCAACATTGTGTTTTTTAATTTTTTTTCTTTTGAGCACCAAGATCAACATTGTTAATATTATTCAGCATTAATAAACTTACTTGGAGATGTATCAGGAGCAATGAGGGCAACACCCTCACTGGAAGCAACACGCTGAGCACCAGATTTAGTTATAAAATTCTCATCTGTGCAAGTAAGGCCAGACAGCCAGTAAAGTACCTATCAATCATCAAAGCAATCAAACCCTCAACTCACTAAACTTTGAAGGTTTTCACTAGACCTAAAAATATTAATCACGGCTTAGTACAGGAACAATCAACCAAGAAAATCCGGATGAAAAACGCCTAACACTACATATCGTATGAAAAAAATATCCACTAATTACAAGCAAGGACACGAGGGGAAATTGAGAAATGGCATCTAAAAATATTCGAAAGATTAGAAACAATCCCCCGTTTGGGAGGGGAAGAACTTACAGGGAATTTATGGGAAGGAGAAGGAGGAGGGAAGTAGATGTGGAAGGTCATGGAGCAACCGAGCGTAGAGCTGTAATGCTTAAATCTCTTGTTATACCCTCCAAACATCTTAGCGCTGCTGATCTCTGTTGGTTTGCCATCGGACGCCATTGTTGCGCACGCAGGAAGCTCTGATTCTTCTCTGTTGCTTGCCTTACAGTGATGAGATGCGCATTGGATATTTCTAGTAACGGTGGTGTAGCATATGTAACTGGGCCTTCTAATGTGCTATTTGGGCCTGATTTAAATAGGCCCATGGCCCAAATAAATACTTAATTCGGCCTTCACATCCACTTTCAAATACAATATATTTTTTATTTTATTATTTAATTTTACACTTACATACCCACTTTTCATTGATTTACTTACCCAACACAAGTATGAAAATTATCATGGATGGAAGATTTTTTTTTAAAAAATCACATCACATCGCATGCATATATTTCATAACGGAAATTTGAACACTAGTTATATTTTAGTTAAAGTTAGTGCCATACTTTTATTATATTAGTCTGCACATTTCATTTGAAATCACGTTTCAGTCGATACGTTGTGTGATTGTGTTTAATTGTACAGTAAAATCGTTGCATATATAACTGATGAGTTGATATATATATATATATATATTGATGATAATGTGTGGAATTAATTAAGACGAGATCAATAAGAGGAGCCTATGTTTTAGCACCATAGTATAAGTAAAAATGATTGAATTGATCACCATTTGTGTTACAAATTATGCTTCATACAAAATATGCTTCTAAAAATTAATCAATTAGGCTTGATAAAGAACACATACACAAAATTCATGACAGTTGACCAACTATAAAATCACTAGCAATATTCCTAACACATATGCATACATTGATACATATCAATTCATATCACTAGTAATATCAAGATTGATCACTATTTTTTGACAAAATAAGCCTAAAAAATGTTATGAATGCAAATTACGGCCCTGAAAATTTTCTCAATCTCTCGTGGTAATAAGTGTTTTTTTTTTTTAAATTAATGTGACCCAACTTTTAAATTATAGAAACACTTCTGATCTTGTAATTGTGACTGCAAGCACACCCTACAAGATGCAGGAGCTCCCTTCGTTCGATCAATAATGGAAATGAGTGTGGCAATAACAAAGAGGGGTTTTTGCAGACTTGCCCCTCTTTGCAGTTTAAGAAAAAAATGTGTCTCTCTATGTTTTTTTTTCCCTTCTCGACTCATCACGGCTTGTTTCTTCGTCAATGTTTTCGTCTAGATGACGAAAAAGAATACACAACACCATCAACAGAGTTGTTTAACAAAAGCAAGAAAATATATCTTCTGCAATTCAACTAGTTCAGAAGTATGCATATTTCTGCAATAAAAGACATCAGTAATATCATGTCTTAAAAGGCAACAATGCAGATACATTTTGGATGATACAAAGTCAAATTAGTATCAAACAGCCTGTGATCAAGATTCAAAATGTATGTTTGTGAAACAAGTAATTATATAGATATATATATAGATATCCTCTATTAGGATTCAGTTTTCGGGTGGGCGAGAAGTGAAGGCCTGTAGAAGGCATGAGTCTGTGCAATCTGTATACGGTCGCGTGGATCATTCAGGTTCTCGTCTCTCAGCGCTTGAAGAATTGCCTCCGCACCTTGTTCCCTATAATTAAGGACAAGACAAACTAATCAAACATAGAATGTATGTGATGCTAAAAACACCGATTTTCAGAATGCACGAAACGTCTTACCTGGTAATGAGGATTTTGTACAAAATCTTGAGAATGGGGCATAGTTCAACAGGGGCAATGGGCTTGTTTGCACCGGGATGAAGCACATTTAAACTCGGTTGGCTCAGGAGTTGATAAAATGCTTCAATAGCAGAAACTCCCTGAAAATTTTCAAGAAAACAAGAAATAAATTTGAAGCCTAAAATGACATGAGCATGTGGATTTTTTTTCAGAGTCATTGCATGATGGGAAATTAGGAATTCGAACCTGAATGGTCCCTTTGCCAGTGATGCTGTCCCCCACGTCGAGGCTTAGTTGTCTGTTGGCTATCATTTGGCCGTACCATGCATTACGCCCTTTTAACAGGGTTACGTATGTATCAGCAAGCAAAGGTCCTGCAAGCTTCTCCGGTTCTTCAGCCAACAAATGAGTAATAAATATCATCTCTGATGTGCAGTGTGCAAAATATACTGATTTCCCAGTTGCACTTTCTTTAGTTAGAGCTGCCACCATGCCTAATTAACCACAACATTCTTCATCAATCATCATCACTCATGTATTCTGACTAATTCATTATATGAAACGAAAACGATACCAGCTCCAATGGCGTAGACGTTTTTCAAGCCTCCCATAACTTCATGCGTGACGAGATCACTGTTGTCCCATACGATAAAGTGAGGCTGCCTTAAGAACTTGGCAATAGCTAATCTCCATTTCTCACCACCACATACACGAGCATTTGCGTATTCCTTGTTGTAAATCTCTGATGCAATATTTGGTCCACCAAGATACAAAATGTTCTCTATTGGGATTCCAGCTGCAACTCAATTGAAATGAACTTTTTTTTGAGCTCATAATTAATCTTGTGCATCACAGATAGAAACATAATGGCAAAGCAAATCATATATAATACTAATAGAAATAACTATCACTGGAATTAGCAAATCAGACAGATATACAATTTCTTGTCAAAAATGATAATAGGGAATCCTTACTTGCTTGATTAATCATCTGTGTAGGGGTAATGATACGAGGAGATGGATCGAGCTCGGCCTGTATACCCTTTGCCAAAGATATAATAATAGGGGCAGTGATCCTCTCCTTCCAATACTTACCAATCTCTTCAAAAACCTCACGAGTTTCAGTCGAAGGCAATCCATTGATCACAATATCCGCGTCCCAAACAGCCTCCTGCAAATTAGTCACAACCTTCATCGGACAAAGTGGCGTATCAATCATGTTCAAACAGAATCCATCCTTCAAAATCTCATCCGCATAAAGTGTCCGATCACCCAAACGCGCCTCAACGTACTTCAGATAAGCACACCTCCTTATCAGCCTCCTCAATACATCCTCCCTCGAGTTGATCACCTCAAACAAATGTTCTGCTGTGCCCCTATCCACAGCCTTCCCAGCCCTCCTCCATATCCGGATTTGAACCTTATCACGAAACTGCCCGTAGCTATCTTGAAGCAATGCTGCAAAAACACTGCCCCAAGCACCTGCCCCCACACCAACAATCTTCAAAACATCATCATCCGTTTTTCCTATGAGTTTTCGAAGTTCATCTAGCTTCTCCCTCGAACCATTCTGATTCTGTGACACCCCATTCGAGTATGCATCGTTGCTCACAACCTCAATGCTTCCAACCATCTTATCAAGATTCAACAATCAAGAAAATGCAAATTTTTGAGAAAGAGAACACAAACTTATCTGTGATTATCAACTATTTGGGGTTAAATAACTTCAATTTTCTGGATCTAACTCACAGATGGCCTCATCATCACCAGAAAATCAGGGTGAGTAGCAGAATCTGTACAAGTGAAAATCTCACCAAAATCTGAGCTAATTTCTAATCTGATTTTTATTCAACTTAGATCCCCAACCCCACAATTCTTTAATGTTCTAAAGCCCTAACAACAGTCTGCAACACACAAAGCAAAATTAATTTTTATTTCATTAATAATCTGAGTAAGCCCAATTAATTAAATACACGAAAAGGATGAAGAAAAACTTTGTGTACTCCGCCAGAGTTGTTCATCTACCAGGCAGATAAGACCAAAATTAAAGAAAGAAAGAAAAATCCCAGAAAAAAAAAAAAAAGAGCACCAACCTTTTCGTGTCGATAACTACCAAGAATGGGTCAAACATTTCAACCAATGTTTCACATTGTGATCGGAGCTAAAAAAAAAAAAAAGAGTGATTAAAATGCATGTAAAATAGGAGGGCGAACTAACCACAGTTTTCTTGTTTCTGGGCGTCACAGCTTTTTGAAGTGTGGCACTCTGAGTCTCTGAATATGATCGTACTATGCGCAACAGAAACGTGCATATAGTTACACATATATATATATATGTATGTATAATGGCAGTGAGAGAATGCTAGAGAGAGGGAGAGAGAGTGAGAGGTGGGAAAGGCATTGATGGATACAGTTGGATTCGGGGAAAGTGCCAAGCTATGGACATTTAGTTTCGGCATGGAGCCAACTTCAGAAACTCCATTAATATGAGAGAGAGAGAGAGAGAGAGAGAGAGAATTGATTTTCATACTGTTGAAACTGCCACCATCTCCAATCACAGTATCACCTATGCAAGTTTTTCATTACTGATTCATTATTAACTTAAATTCAAATTTAATTATTTAATAAAATTTTAAGATATTTTAAATGATTTAATATATAATAATTTATGTGTGTATTGATATTATCTTTGTTGGTTCATTTTTAAGTAAATAATTTGCAAGATTTCTCTCTTTTTTTAGGAAATTATTCACATTTTATTTTGTATGTCAATCTTCTTCGTTTTTATTCATCATTTCTTCGAATTCTTTTTATTCATTTGATATTTATTGTAAAAAAAAATTATTCATCAAATATTTATTGCAATTTTTTTTTTTGGTATTTTTCCTTTAAATGCATGATACATTATGATTTTGTGCGCCTTTAGTAAATTTTCAGAATGTTCATTGATGTATTAAAATGAGTATATGTAACAAATATTATATTATTTAATATTTGGATGTGAATGATGAATTGCTTCAAAAATAATAATTGAAATTTAGCTTTTAATTGTTTTAATGACAAATTGTGCCAAAGCCGAAAACATGATTATTGGTTTGCTAGTTGCTGTCAATTTATTAATATAAGTCTGATGTGTTGATGGACGAGCTACTCGAGGCAAATCATGTAATCAAGACCACCTACGAGGTCGCTAGAGAGCTCGCCAGAGTGTCAAGCATGCCTCCGGGCACCAGATCGTAGGAGCTCGCCTAGGTACTCACCTCGAAGCTCGCCCAGGTGCTCGTCTCTGAGCTCGCCCGAGCGCCCATCTCCGAGTTTGCCTGTGAGCTCGTACGATAGTCTATAGGACCCCGATGGTGCGCTCTTTTTCCCTCCGTCCGGTTTATCCACAATGGTGGTTTACGGCGAGGTTTTTAATGAGGCTCATCTAGTCTAAGGCATAGTAGTAGGACGAGACAAGACATAGGGAGCAGTGTGAGAGACCAAGACGAGGGTAAGGAACCCTCATCAACACCGAAAGCCATATAGGCTCGTAAGGTGCCGTCTCACACTCGCACATCTATAAATAAGACCTCTCTTGTACTATTCACACAATTAATACATTTTCCTACACTCTACTTTCTCTCTCTAAGCTCTCTCTCCCTCTCTACATTATCTCCCCAAGAACATAAAATCATAAGATTATTGTTTGGTAGAATTAATCCGATACAAAGCCACATAACGGACAACGATTAAGAAATTCTATCAACAATTTGGCGCTAGAGGAAGGGTTTCGAATCTGAAAATTAAAAATTTCCAAGAACAAAAAATTAGGGTTTGTTGAAGATTTGAAGGTATTCTTGATAAAACTCAAAGAACACTTGAAGATACACATACATCTTCATCCCTTGAACGAAGAACCCAGATTTCCGGACAAAAACCCAAATTTTTGGATTTTACGAAATCTGCCCGGAATAAGTTTTCAAAAGCGCGCGTGTACACGAATAAACCGAATTTCGGATAATTCGTCACACGCAAGGCTAGACGAAAACTTGCACAGCTCCACCTAAGCTGGACGACCATCACACTGGCGACCTCCACCACTCCGGCGACCTCCCTCCACCTCGGCGACCTTCAGCAAGTTACCCCCTCCGAAATCCGAAAATGGCTAACACTCGAGCCGCCAAAGGGCAGGCCTCCGCAGCTACGGAAAGGTCCAAGGGAGGTGACCGGAACCAAGACGAGGTGGAGACCTCACGCCAGGTGGTGGAGACCTCACAACCACCTCCCCAGAAGAGCACCGCAGCTCCGCGACCTCCGCGAGTTGCGATGGCCCAAGAAGACTTAGCCCCCGCCCTGAGGGACCTGGTCAGCAACCCCGACGAGCTCCAACGCACCATTGCGACCTTACAAAGGTTGCAGCAGAGGCAGCAGGACGAGCTCGCCCTGGTACCCAGGCGAGCTCCAACTGCCGATGCCCGAGAGCAGACCAGGCCCACCCAGGGCACCCAAACAAAGGGGGATTACAGCGCCCTCCCCACCGAGCAGGAGGTGAGCTCGGCACAAGCCCGCCAGCGTAGGGAGAGGACCGGCAAGGCCAAAATGGTGGAGGAGGATCCCGCTCCTTACACCGGAAGGGAGTCGGCCTACACCGGGGCATCTGGCACCCACCAATCACAAAGGAGGGAAGTCCTCCAAGGCAGCCTGGGCCCGAGATACGGGGAAAACGAGCGGACGGCGGCTCCAGCTGCATTCCACTGGGACTCCGACCAGCAGCCATGCAGATCAGCCCACGAAAGGCTGAGGAGGCCCGCCACTGACCTGCTAGGCCCCCACGGCGGACGCCAATTCCAGCCCGCCACTGAGAGGTCACCCCAGAGTGAGGCACCTCGGGGACGTGCGTCCGCGAGATGCACGACCTTTGAGCAGCCTCCACCGGAGGTGACCCGGGATGACGAGTTGGCCTCACTGAAAAAGGCCGTTGAAATGCTACAAGCACAAGTAGCAGCCAAGTCCGGCGGACCTGACGCCACGACTCTCCCCACATCTCCATTGGCATCTGCCATCCTCCTCACACCGGTGCAGAAGAAGATCCAGTTCCCGGTGATGTCCGCATACGAGGGCGAATCTGACCCGAAAGTCCATCTGGTCAAGTACGCGGACTTCATGATTTTGGTTGGCGCCACCGACTCCACCCAGTGCCGAAACTTCCCGCTGACCCTAGGGGATCGAGCCCACCGCTGGTTCTCTTCACTCGCCCCGGGGTCAATCTGCTCATTTGGTCAACTCTCTCGGGAATTCCTGGCCCACTTCTCTAGGTTCGGATCCTACCTTACCCAGAAGCACCGACTCGCCAACATCCATCAAGGCGAGAGCTAGACCGACCAGCAGTACTTGGAAAGGTTCGATAAAATCCTGCTGGAAGGCGAGCCGGTGAGTGAGGACACCAAGGTCGTCGCAGCGATGGCCGGGCTCAGGAGGGGTACCGACCTCTGGAAGGAGATGCACCTCGCATGTCCCAACACTTACAGCGAATTCCGTCACAAGGCGGGGGTGTTCGTGGCTATGCAGGAGGCACTACTGAAAGAAGTTGGTACCCACGAAGAAAGGAAGCCCTACGGGAAGAAGTCCGGGGGCACCTACAAAGCTCCCCTGAACTTAAAAGCCTTTGGCGAAGGAGACGAGCTCAGAGAAAGCTCAACCAGGTCCTCACTGTCTCCGTTGACCACGTCTTCACTGCCGTCAAAGGCAAGGCCATGCTGGAAGAGCCATGGCGAATCCGTCAGGACCGCACGAAGTTCAACCCTAACAAATTCTGTGCCTACCATCAGGCTATCGGCCACTTCACCAGCGAGTGCCGAGACCTCCTCAAACAACTCTGGAAATTTTACGAGGATGGGAAGCTGGCCGAGTTCGTGAAGAAGGCCCCAGCTAAGAGGCCGAGGTTCGAGAGGAGGGCTACCTCCGATGACGAGGAGGAGGAAGCGGACCAACCTGGTCCCCACAACAGGCGGAGGGCACCTCCCCAACCTCAGCAAAACATGGAGCCCACCCGGGAACTCTTAGTTCTCGAGGAGGAGATAGGAGCTGTCTGGGGTCTCCAGGACTGGAGATCCTCCATGTCCATGAGAAAAAGGAAGGACGAGATCCGGGCCATAAACCAAGTCCAGGAGGGCAGCTCCGGCCCCAGGTCCGTCTCGCAGCTTACTGATGAGCTGACGTTTTCCTCGGCGGACCTGGAGGGGGTACTGATGCCCCACAATGACTCGTTGGTGATAACCGCCAACATCATGAACGTCCGAGTTCACAGGCTACTTGTGGACACCGGCGCATTCACCAACATTCTCTTCAAATCCACCTTGGATGCCTTAGGTGATTTTGAGTAGTATCTGGAACCTAGCAATGCTAGGATAGTGGGGTTCGGGGAGGCTGTAACCGTCCCCCTAGGTAGTGTTAGATTGAGCATCCAGCTTGTATCGGCTGAGGATCCCGAAAGGAGACTGACTAGGCTCATAGATTTCCTTGTTGTCGACTAGCAGTCCTCCTACAACGGGTTCCTTGGTCGCCCATTTATTAATGAATTCAAAGTGGTGTGTTCGATCTACTACTACTGTTTAAAATTCCCAACTCCAAAAGGTGCCGGAACTATAAAAGGTGACCAGAAGAAGGCCCGAGAGTGTTTACTCCAAATGAAAGATGGCCAGGTCAAAAAAGCGGTGACACGAGTCCAAGTCCTTGAGGAGGAAGTACAGATTCCTGCAGACGAGCCAAACATCTTAGACGTCATCTCAGTCGAAACTGAGATGATGGAGGTAAGCGATTTATCAGAAATCAACCAAGGCACTGGACCTATGCAAGACACACAACCGACACCAATGGAGGACTTGGAAGAAACCCAAGTGTTGAGACCTGCGCAGGGGTCAGTACCTGCGCAGGAGCAGCAACCTGCTCCCATGGAGGTGGTTGATGAAGCCCAAGATGGGGGACCTACGGGGGGTCAAGAACTAACACCAATGGACGTTGACCCAACTCCCCAAGTCACCGCACCATCCCAAGTTGACAAACCACCGGAGGTGCTCACAGCTGACGAGTCCGCCCAAGCTGAAAGCCAACCCGATGACCTCTAACCGCGCATAGGCCACGAGCCTGAGCAAATGTCACAAGGGGAGTGGGACGAGTTCATCAGCGACCCGAGGTGGAAAAGTCAAAAGAGAAAAGCCACCCCCATGGAAGAATTGATGGCATTCCCGGAGGACCCGGAAAGGGACTTAGAACTTTTCATCGGTTCTGAGTTACCTGAACCGTACCGGTCGAGGATGGAGCTGTTCTTAATGACCAACCTAGACGTGTTTGCCTGGTCCCACGAAGACATGACAGGGATCCCGTTGGAACATGCTTGCCACAGACTTAACATAGATCCGACGAGAAGACCCGTACGCCAAAAGCAGAGGAAGTATGGACCAGACAAGTACGCAGCTCTAACTGTTGAGGTGGAGAAGTTGTTAGACAACAAGCTCATCAAGGAAGCTTTGTGTCCGCAGTGGGTTGCAAACCCCGTCCTGGTGAAGAAACACAATGGGACGTGGAGACTCTGCATTGACTTCACGGACCTGAACAAAGCATGCCCGAAGGACAACTTCCCACTGCCTCACATCGACCAGCTGGTGGATAGCACCGCAGGCCATGAGATGATGACATTCATGGATGCTTTTGCGGGCTATCACCAGATAGCTCTACACCCAGATGACCAGGAACACACGGCGTTCTACACCAACAAGAACATGTATTGCTGGGAAAGGATGTCGTTCGGACTCATCAACGCCGGAGCCACCTACCAAAGATTGGTGAACAAAATGTTTGACCAACACATTGGCGAATCCATGGAGGTGTACGTAGATGACATAGTTGTCAAAAGTTTGAGAAAGGAGGACCACCTGGACCACCTAAAACAGACTTTCGACATACTGCGCCACTACAACATGAAGTTAAACCCCAAAAAGACCAGCTTCGGCGTGCACTCCGGAAAGTTCCTGGGGCATCTAGTTAGCCAACGTGGAATTGAGGTCAACCCGACACAAGTCCAGTGCATAATCGAGATGGGTATACCCGACTCCGTCCAAAAAATTCAAAGGCTAACTGGGTGCATGGCAGCCCTGAACAGATTCATCTCTAGGTCCGGCGACCGAAATCGTCCATTTTTCGAGGAAATTAAGGCAAACACACGGAGGTACAAAGAGGCGGCCAAAGCCAACAAGCTCCATCTCAAAAATCACTTCGTGTGGACAAGTGAATGCCAACGGGCCTTCGAAGACATCAAGACATACCTGGCAGATACGCAAGTCCTATCAAAGTCGATACCTGGGGAGAAGCTGTATCTATACCTAGCCGCATCGGAGGTGGCCATCAGCTCCGTCCTGGTCCGAGGAGAGGCGAAAACACACCTACCAGTGTACTACGTGAGTCAAGTCTTACATGAAGCTGAGTTGCGGTACACCCCAACAGAGAAGCTGGCTTATGCACTGGTGATGAGTGTTAGAAAATTGAGGCCCTACTTCTTTGACCACCCGGTAGAGGTGCTGACAACGTTCCCACTACGCCAAATACTACAACGTCCAGACACCGCCGGATGCCTGCTGAAATGGTCACTGGAGATCAGTCAATACGGTATAACCTACGCACCCCGAACAGTGATCAAGGGACAAGCGCTTGCCGACTTCATCGTCGAGCTAACTTTCCCACAAGATCCGACGAGGGGACGTATAGCTCCGTGGCATCTCTACGTAGACGGATCATCAACCAGCGTAGCAGCAGGCGCCGGCGTGGTCCTGATCAGCCCGGACAGACAAGTCTTCACCTCCATAATTCGGCTCGACTTTCGAGCAACCAACAACGAGGCGGAGTATGAAGCATTGATAGCGGGACTTAGGCTGTCATTAGCTGTGGGGGCAACCAATCTTCAAGTTTTCGGAGATTCCCAGCTAATAATATCCCAAGTCTGGGGGGGAATACGAGGCAAAAGACCAGCAGATGATGACCTACCAGAAGATAGTCGCACATCTGATCTCGATGTTTACACAGATTTACATCAATCAGATACCGCGGCTAGAAAACACACAAGCAGATGCTCTAGCCCGGCTAGCTACTAGCAACGGCGAAGCCGAATTCACGGAGGTTGTGATCACCACACTGAAAACCCCTCGACGTCCGATTATAAGATAAATCAAACCTCGAGTGGGGGGCAGGAGGATAGTGAAGATGGTGAAGATTGGTGCACTACAATCCAAAAATATTTGACAGACGGAACAACCCCCGTGGACACCTAGGAAGCTAGCCGGCTAGCAAAGCAAGCTGCCAGATATACACTGCTGGATGGCCAACTCTACAAACGTGGATTCTCTCTACCCCTACTCAAATGCCTAACTAGGAAGCAGGGGTCCCTAGTGTTAGAAGAAATTCACGAAGGGATTTGTGGGGGTCACGCTGGGGGGCAAGCGTTGGCATACAAGACGATCAGGCAGGGCTACTACTAGCCCACTCTTCGCAAAGATGCCATCAGCTTCACTCGAAGGTGCCGAAAGTGCCAACTTTTCGCACCTAACATCCACTCCCCAGCCAACCAGCTGAAGTCGGTGTTCAGCCCATGACCTTTCTCGAAATGGGGAATCGACTTGATCGGCTCATTTCCACCTGGTAGAGGCGGTGTAAAGTTTGATGTTGTAGCAGTAGACTACTACACTAAGTGGGCTGAGGCCGAAGCTCTCACAACTATAACCCAAGAAAGGATGATCGGCTTCATTTGGAAAAACCTGATCTGCAGATTTGGGCTCCCGCAATCGGTCATCACTGATAACGAAAGGCAGTTCGACGGACAGAAACTGAGGGACTTCTGCAGTTCATGGAACATCAAGAAGCACTACTCAACTCCATATCATCCCCAGTCAAACGGCCAGGTCGAGGCGGTGAACAAGGTTCTGAAACACATATTGAAGCTCCGCCTCGAAGAAAAGAAAGGGTGCTGGGCAGACGAACTCCCGGAGGTCCTATGGTCTTATAGAACTTCCTATAGGGCCAGCACAGGGGAGACCCCGTTTGCCCTAGCCTTCGGGACTGAAGCCGTAGTCCCGGTTGAAGTCTAGAACAAGACTTGGAAGGTGGTGGGGTATGATGAAGAAAAGAATGATGAAGCCCTGGCAGTAGAGAAGGATCTGATCGAGGAGACCAGAGCTTCGTCAGAAACGAAAAACGTCACCTACAAGCGTAGAGCGGAAAAATATTACAATTCTCTGGTCCGAGACCGAAAATTCAAGGTCGGAGACCTGGTGTTAAAAAAGAAATTGATGGCCCCACCAGGTGTATTCGGTTCAAACTGGGAAGGACCATTCCGGGTCACCGCAGCCTGGCCAAACGGTACCTATGATCTAGAAGACGCAGAAGGCAAAGCTTCGTCATACACCTGGAGCTCGGCACATCTAAAAAAGTTCTACCAATAGACTAGAATCCTGTAATAGACTAGTCGAAGATTTGCATCAGAAATGTCGATGGCAACCGATGTAAATTACGTTGCTATAAAAAAGTCAAAAAATTTACAAAGTCAGAGAAATTCAGAAAAACTCCCAAGTGTTTGGACCTGTGCAGCCCTCCAACCAGGCGAGCTGCACCAGGTCGCCCACTGCTCCAGAAGAGCTCGCCAAACCCAGCTCGCCCACATGGTCAAAAATCTGCAATGCGCAAGGACCAAGGTCCCAAGCGTGGTAACTAAATAGCTCGAAGGCAAAGGCCAAAGTGCCCAAGGTCGCGAAGGTACCCTCCTTAAAGGGTTGCTAAGCACCTACTGCTACAAGTTAGAAAAATTCGCGAAAAAGACGAAAAAACATCTAAGGCAAGGTTCATGAAACCCAATAGCCCAACGTGAATCAATCGAAGTGCAGTTCGCCGCCCTAAGTGGTCTAAGACGAACGATTCTCGGCCCTAAGTGGCATAAGACGAAGAATACGCACTCTCAAAATAGAGGTACAATTCGTAGTCGTAAGTGACGTAAAACGAACGATTCGCTTCTCAAAGTAGAATAAGACGAACAACTATGTACCAGAAAAATAAACAAGAACGAGCTATTTTAAAAAGTTATAACGTAAAAGCGCGAAGACGTAAATGAAAAGAGTTGGACAAAAAATGCTCGACTTATATTCAAAAGCTACTTAAGAAATTTTCAAGTCAAAAATATACTTGAAAAAATCCTAAGTATGAGTAGCAATGCTGGCCACAAAGGCCGACCAGCTGGCCATCTTTGAACTACAAAAAGCTCCTTCTGGGCGAGCTGCACGTGCCCGGCGAGCTAGATCTACTTGAAACAAAAATCAAGAACTACAAAAATGGAGCTCCTTCTGGGCGAGCTCCACAACCCGGCGACCTATCATAACTTGGAAAATAAAAACTAAACTAGGAAAGCAATGGAAAAACCAGCCTAAGCCTCGGGATCGGCGACCTCTGGGGCGGGGGTGACCTGGCTGATGGGTATGGCAAGCTCGACATCAGAAGTGATGTTCCCGGAGAGTCCGCTAGTGTCTAGCTCGCTTATGTTTATCATCGCGTCCCAGCAGACCTCCTGCATCTGCTCCATCGTTGGCGGGACCTCGCCTCCAGCATCCCCCTCAGCACCCTCAGTCTCCTGGGCGAGGTCGGCAGTCAAGACCTGCTTTGTCTGAATGATGTTGAATTTTTGGCGACCAGCGTCAAGATTGATCCCATAACCCGCGAGGTCCCCAATGTTTAACTCCGTGCCGGGGGGGATTGAGGACTTCTCCAAGCAATCTTCAAACTCGCTGACGAGGGCTTCCCTCTCACTATCATTGTTAATCCGCGCCCATTGGAAGGAGCGGATAACCTCGGCAAAGCATAGCACGAAGCCCTTGTCAGTAGCGACCACCTCGGCAAGCTCCAATGCCTCGGGCGTGATGGCGGCGTCGGAGTGGCTCTTGAGCTCGGCGATCTCTAGGGCCTTAGCGGCGACCTCCTCCCGCAGCCTTTGGCACTCTTTTGTATTCCCTCGGCTCTGATCCCGAAGGAGCCCTACCTCGACCCGGGTCAGAGCGAGCTCCTCATCCCGTGTGGTAAGTGTCCGGCGGGCTTCCTCGAGCTCGGCCTTTTGTTGGCGGAGGTCGGCTTGAAGTTTTTCTGCCTTTTTAATGGCGAGCCGCTCCGCCTCCAGTGAGGCCTTCGCCTTGGTCTCCGCCCTCGCGAGCTCTTCAAGAGCCTTCTTCCGCTCGTCGCCCACCTTGGTGAGCGCCCTCTTCGTATCGTGGCGAGCTCTGTCAGCGGCGGCGATCTCATCACTGACGAGCTGGGCCGCCGCCATCGCTGCACAGGCATAGTGCATCGCCAACTTCGCCTTGTCGGTGGGCTTTTGCCTCTTGATCATGCCGAGCTCCGAGGCGGAGAGGTACTTGGGGGCTTCAGTAAATATCCGGCGAGCCGCCCCTCCGGAAGATCCCTTGATGAGCTCAGGGCCTTGCACCGCTCGGCGGTGTGAAGAGATTCGGGACGTTGCGGGAGCTCGGCGGGAGTATACATGCACATGCTCGAATCAGTTAGCAAAAATCATGAAAATTATAATGGCTTCCAACTCTAAAAGAGGTCGCCCACTTACCCGAACCTATCAGGGTTGAGCCCGAGAAGGGTATCATCCCGAATAGGGACCCGTAGGGAGACAGCGAGGGCGCACTCTGAGGAGTTGGAGGCGCTTGGGAAGGTTGAGTAGCGAGAGCTCGCCCTGACCCTGCTTGGGTTGATCCGGAGCCGCCCTCAGCCCTAACTCGCTTGGCGGGGCGAGTCTCTTCTTCGCTCACCCGCGAGCCATCCCCTCGGTGGAGCTCGTCTGGTGGAGTGGAGGGGGTTGGGTGCCCCGTTCAAGGTCCGAACCTCGGCCCGCCCCTTTCTTAGCAACGACGACCTTCTCCTTTGTTTGGGGAGGCGCCGAGGTCCTCTGAGAGCCCGTGCCCCCAGCCTTATCAGCGGCTTTGGCGAGCTCGAGTTTCTTCGTAGCATCCAAGACCGCTCCCGAGGGGATGCCTTCCCTCCCCGGATAAGGCTTACCCATCCTCAGCTGCCGAGCTAGGAAATGGTAGGCTTCGGGAACTTCAACGGGCGGGAGCTCGGCAGCGGGGCCTACACCTGCATGATAAAAGAGCAAGTAAATCCGACGACCTCGACGTATGAGGCAGCGAGATGTGGGAACTTCATAATGGGAAAGTTTAAAATCTTGAGCAGCGAGGTGGTGTGGCGAGGTGATGAGGCCGGCGAGCCTGCGGCAGTGATGTTGGCATAAATGTTCGATCTTGCGATCTTTCTTTTCTCGCAGACAACACACTGTCCGCACGAACTGAAAGCCAATTGAAACCTCCAGCTTCCCGCGGCTCAACTTGTGGCGCTTCAAACCTGCAAAAAGATAGATTAGGTCAGTAATCTAATCCGACGCACACACGCTAAGGAACGCCACCTACAGCTCGCCTCCCCGTAAGTCTCGGGGGTAGGGATGCGCCCTCCACGACCATTAGAAGCTCGCCAGTCTCCCCCAATAAAGAAGAACTGCTCCTTCCAGTCCCGGATTTTATTTGGGAGGTCGCCTAAAAATTTGCCCCCCGGGCGAGCTTGGAAAGAGTAATACCCTTTCCCCTCCCTCACTTGGCGGATCACATTAAAAAGCTCGCTGATCTCCGCCGTGCTCAGCCGATTCTCATAGCCCTCGAGGCCAAAAATGGTCAGAGCTGCCAACAGGTTACTCCATGCATTCGGAGTAAGCTGTGTTATGGCGAGGCCCGTGTCCGCCAGGAACTGCCCAATGATGGGGTGGAGGGGCAAGGTGAGCCCAGCCTTCAAGGTGTGATAATTGATAGCCGTGAGCCAGGCATGGGGGAGGTCGGCTCGCTCCTTCTCTTCGGCGGCATACATAAAGATGTCCAGCGGAATACGGAACCGCCTCCGAATATCCGGGAGGGCAAACTCGCTCATGATGCTCTCCACCTCGTTTGCCTTGAGGTCGGATTTGCCAGCGGCCTTTCGGATCGGAGCTCGCCGGGGTAAAGGGAAGCTCACCCCATGGGCCCTCACATACTCGCTCCAGTCGAATTCATTCACGACCTCGGCGGGGACTTGATGTTCCGGGAGCTTGGGAAAGGGAAAGTCGATGAAACGGAGGTATTCATAAGTGACCTCCGTCCCCATATCCTCGCCGACCTCTTCGTCAACCTCGCGGGCCAGCTCGCCAGCAATGTCGCCGGCCCCAACCTCGGTCTCGGTCTCGGCGACCTCTTCTTCGACCGGGGCCGCGGCTCCCCCGGGAGCTCGCTCAGAGTAGTCCCAGAGCTCGTGGAGTGGGGATTGCTCACCAGAACTAGTGGCCCGCTCGCCGGAGTCAGAACGAACTGACCCCAAGAGCTCGCCGCTGTCCGGGAAAGTTTCAGAGCTCACCCCGGAGCCCGAGGAGATGGTCACGGGTGCCGCTTGGGGGTTCGGACAGTCATCAGTCATAAGTCCTTTTCCCAAATCGCGATTCGGAGGGGTGCGACTCGAAGAATTCTCAGACATGGTGTAGACGTCCGAAAAGTTTTGGATTCCAACGAAAAGAACTTGAAACAAGAGAGAAGAAAAATCCAGATTTCTACCTTGGGAGATGTTCAGAGACTCGTCTGAAGCAGAGAAACGATCGCCGGAAATGCGCTCTGAGAAGTGGAGAAGCAAAGTGAGGAATTTTCTCGATTTCGCCTATTTATAGACGTTGGGCGCGAGCTCGAAATTCCTGAGAGATCAGGGACCTTTTTACAAAGAAGTTGAAAAGTTATTTTTAGGGGCACGGGAAATGACACCCATGGGGACGTGTGCGGCGCCTCGAACTCCACCCACGTCGGCTCGAGAGATCGTCTTGCAGGAGCTCGCCCGAGAGTTCACTTACCAGCTCGCCGACACATGTCACGAGTCATGATGAGGGCGAGCTGGGGGGCAATTGTTGATGGGCGAGCTACTCGAGGCAAATCAGAGAATCAAGACCACCTAGGAGGTCGCCAGAGAGCTCGCCAGAGTGCCAAGCATGCCTCCGGGCACCAGATCGTAGGAGCTCGCCTAGGTACTCACCTCGGAGCTCGCCCAGGTGCTCGTCTCTGAGCTCGCCCGAGCGCCCATCTCCGAGTTCGCCTATGAGCTCGTACGATAGTCTATAGGACCCCGATGGTGCGCTCTTTTTCCCTCCGTCCGGTTTATCCACAAGAGTGGTTTACGGCGAGGTTTTTAATGAGGCCCATCTAGTCTAAGGCATAGTAGTAGAACGAGATAAGACATAGGGAGCACTGTGAGAGACCAAGACGAGGGTAAGGAACCCTCATCAACACCGGAAGCCATATAGGCTCGTAAGGTGCCGTCTCACACTTGCACATCTATAAATAAGACCTCTCTTGTACTATTCACACAATTAATACATTTTCCTACACTCTACTTTCTCTCTCTAAGCTCTCTCCCCTTCTCTACATTATCTCCCCAAGAACATAAAATCATAAGATTATTGTTTGGTAGAATTAATCCGATACAAAGCCACATAACGGACAACGATTAAGAAATTCTATCAACATCATGAACTTTAAAGATTCTTGCCATAAATTCAAAAAATTAAATATTTTAATTAATGCATTTTTTATCATTTTTCTTTTATAAAAATAGTCACTTTTATTATTATTTCAATTAATTATTATATATAAATAGACTTTATAATATACCCCTCCGTCCCAGAGGAACTTGCAAGTTTTTCTTTTCGGGACGTCCCAAAGGAACTTGCAGACCCAAAAAAAGAAACTATTTTATAAACTTCACCCTCACAATATCTATATATTTACACAAAATGTCATTACTTTTTCACTTTTTGGGCCCACATTACATTCAGTCCAACTAACTTTTTCACTTTTTACATAAAATTTTACCAAATTAACCCTCAAAACACTATTTTTTTTACTTTAGTTTACTTTCTTCTTAATTTGTGTGTCCCTCCTCCCTTGCAAATTGATCTGGGACGGAGGGAGTACTAATAATAATTTTTTTAATTTATGTAAATATAATAGTGCATAATATTAATGAAAAAATAATTACTATTACTACCTCCGTCCCGGAACTACTTTCATAGTAGTTCCGGGCACGCGAACCAAGAAAAAGTAAATATGTGAGTGTAAAATTAAATAATAAAATAAGAAAAAATGTATTTTGTTGACTTTTGTGAGAGAGAAAAATTTTCTTTTTTTGTGTGTGAAAGAAGAATTGGGACGTCCAAATAAAAAAAGTGTGAAAGTAGTTTTGGGACGGAGGGAGTATAAATTATAAACTAAATACATTTTTCTTAAATAACATGTCAATGTTGGAGACTTGGGGTTCAAAGTGCATGGGAATAAAAGTCGTAAGAAGTTAGTACTATCAGATGAGAAGTCGCGCTAGTCCTCTAACGACTTTACCTCGCAGCAAAAAAACGTAAAGCCCTTTTCTTCTACACACTCTGTGCCGCATGCGCATTTGAATTTTGTAAGGAAGAAGAGAAAATGGCAGCAGAATCAAACAATCTTGGAGAATTATTGAAACCCTTTTACCGAAGAGCTTTAGAAGCTGAGGTTTCATCTCTTTTAACTCCCTAAATTCCTTGTTTTTTGTTTCTTTTCTGTATTCGCTTTCCTCTTGTATGTCCGTCGGATTTGGTGTGTCTTTTTTCTTGATCGATTGCTAGATTGGCTGCAATCCACATTCTTCATTCTTGTTTCTGCTAATTCTTGTTTGATATGACTGTGTTGTTGCAAGGGTTTATCGTCTTACTCATGTAATAGAAATTAGAATTGTAATTTCTCGTTTGATTTCAAGAAAGATATGGGAGTTTGTATTCTTGGACATTGTTACTGATTTAAGGTCAAAATGGAGATGGGGTGGGGTGTTCTCAGATATTTGCACTTTGCTTTAGATAATTAAGGCCCAAAGTTTTATTCTTATGAGCAAGTGCTGATGAATGGATGGATGTTTACTCTTGTGTCTGCATAGCTGTATCATTAGCCAATTTCGATTAATCTAATCAGGGGTGTTTAAGTAAAGACGACTATGGTGCCCGTTGCGTTTCGTGATAGTTGTGAAGCATGTAGTGTGTGTGCTTATGCTGTATGTGAGAGCTTGTTATAGACATTAATGTTCATGTAGATCCAAATGCAAAGAAGCTTTTGTTTTTGTAGCAGAATCACTTGAAAATGAAGTGTGTTACGTTGTAGATTCTGTATCGAGTGAATTCGTGTTATGATAAATGACGATGTGGGAGTGAGGTAATTGTAGTTAGCCCTTCAGCATCTTCAATACACTTCTGTTGAATGTGTTTAGCAACAAAGCACTGATAAAGATTGATAGTATGGTTTAATGTCGCTTGAAATGCAAAGGTAAAACCATTCAAATGGCTGATGCTGAGACGTGATCTCCAGTTTACTGTACCGATATTTGGATCATAGATGAACCACCATGGACAATTTAGTCGTATTATACTATGTTAGACGAAACTTGTGCTTTGTTCCGGTGAAGGGCTGCATAATCTCTACATTTAGTTTGTAACTGAAGACACTTAGGGTACGTTTGTTTTGGGATTAAGGGGGTCGTGGGAAGTCATGACTTTGAAATCTTGAGATGTGAAAATCTTGATGAATAGTAAAAGTGTGTGTTTGTTTTGGGATTTTAGTAGGGTAGGATGTTACTTTATGTCAAATCAAAGTGTGATAATGATTGATTTTATAGGTATAATAGATATTTTATGAGTGTTGTGTTGGAAAAAGTAATAATAAGTTTAATAGGTATTTTTAGGTGTGGATTGAGTTTGGGATGTGAAATCCGGATGTTACATTCTAAACTCGTGTAGAGACGTGATCGCAAAGTCATACATCCATCCGTGGTAGTCCCAAAACAAACATACCCTTAAAGTTTGTTGAAAATCTTTCTCATTTTACTCATAACTAATTCTTTGTTGTGGTATGAAGGACCGCCTCGAGAGACTTGAAGCTTCCCTGGCCAGAAACAAAGGTCTGTTCCAAAGGCTTTCTCACTTATTCAGATGAAATTCTAGTCGTAAAAAGTAGTCCTCTTAACATGGTCCTTCTGGAAATCGTTCTGTTCAGAATCTGGGAGCGAGGGACACCTTAAGTTGGTTGGTGAACTCCAGTCGAAGCTAGAAAATGCGAAAGCTGAGCAACTTGTAGAAAAAGAGAAGGTACTTTTGTTACTTTTACATGTAAGGTAGTCTCGTAAACGAACATTACAGATCTGATTATCCTTGTATCAGGCTGCGAAAGAGGTGCAGCGCCTCACTGCTGAAAATGAAAAGCTACATTATCGGATAATCCATCTTCTTCGAGCATTAAAAGAGGCTGACAGCAAGTTGGCTGCCAAGTGAGGTACTGATTCTAGGTTTTCGATATCTCTCACAGGCGTACTTCTAGTTTAGGAGAAATGTAGGGATTGAGTATAAATCTCTTTGAGCTCATGGCTTTTCTTATAGTTATCATTAATCAATTCCTCTAGTTCATCACTTATGATTAAATTTTCTTACCTTATCACATATCTTCCCTTGAGAACCAGTCGATGCTTACCCTTCCATCGGATGAATTTGGTTATCCATTGTTTGATGCAAAGAAAATTTTCGATTCATCGTTGATCTTAACTTAGTATAGCCTACCTATTGCTTCATACTAGTGCATGCAATCACATTCAAGTGGATTGATGCTTTTCTCAGGAAGGAAAATGCACATTATGTCAAAATCAGCACATATCACAGAAGAAATTGATTCTAAGCTGACTAATATTTTCATATTTTGTGGTAACATACATGAATATTAAAATATTTCGATCATTTATCGATGCTATTTACTACATAAAAAGCTGCAAAAATATAGGTGAGATTTGAGCCACCAATGCTGTGCACCAGAAGATAGGGAAATTGAGGCTGGTATACAAAACTAGATAAAATAAAAATACTTATGGGACTAAGAGGTGTCATATATATATATATATATATATGACTTAACCCTATGCTTCGGACAGTAAGCTAACTAGCCAGAGTTTTTATTTGGTTTGTATGGTAAGGTTTCAAATCATATATACTCTTAGAATCAGCGCTATTTGTTACGACCAATATTTTTACAAATCAACACATTCTCATCGGCCAAATTGTCCAAAATCAGAGCACAAAAGTTAGATGATCTATATCCTAAATTTGTATAGTATTCAAAAGATTATTTTTGGCAGCACAAAAATATGTAAATACGCATAATGCTGCTGGCCTGCTGCGTAAACATATTCGAATTGCATGAATTAGAGCAAGTGTGGTGCCTTCTCCTCAATTAATTTGATCAGCTCTGCCTTGCAATGCTTAGTGTAGCCTTTCATGTTAAGTGACTTGCAAATGGCCTTGAGATTAACTAATGTTAATTTTTGCAAACCATTCGTGCCTGGCCCCACACCGTCGGCTGGTCTATTTGAGGAGGAGGTATCATGGTCCTTGGTTAACCTAACTGGTAATTTTCTGCAACATTTGATGGGTTCTGTCACCTTTTCTGGCGATGAAGTTGAAGTAGACGCCACGTTGTTTTCACCGATTGGTGGTTGTTGAGTTTCTTTTCCACCATTCTTGCTGATACTAATCCCCACAAGTCTGTATGGTTGCTGCACATTCACATTTTGAGTGGACGTTGATGATTCCAGCTCTCGTTCCATGGGCTTGGCCGGGTTGGTGTGAAGTGTTTCATGCTCCAACTCCATCTTTACTGCTCTTGTCTGCTTTTCTTCTCCCTCTTTGAATGTGAGGGAATGCTTCCTTCCAGTTTTTGAAGATTTGCTCCTTTTTCGTTTCATTTCCACTGATGGCACATTATTGTTAATGTCATTGGCATGCTCATGCGACCTTGCTTTTCGCACCTTTCCTGGAGATTTTGATCCTTGTTTTACAGAATCCACCTGGGAATCCAAGATTTCATCTTCAGCGCAGATTAGGAAAATCAATTGAAAAGACAGCATCAGACATCATAACCATACATACTAACTCTATCAAAACAAATCTAAATTCAGATATAACTATATATTTTACGCAGATCATTTTAAGTTCCTCACTTCAAGCTCCATGGATTGGCTCTTACTGCAGCATTCCTTTTCCTCTATATTCTTGTTATCTTTTGAAGCGATCTCTTCTGATATCTCCTGGTTAAAACCACCATTGTAAAATAAGTGACCTACCATTAATAAAGCGTAAAAAAACCTACTAGTGTTAAAAGGAAAGGAAATAAAGAAAGTCTATGCCAAAATATTGAATCCTTTCTACTCAGGCTTCTATCAAAATCGAAAAAACAACTTGAGATGCCTATACCTTTAGCTTTACCTGCTTTATTTTCACCGAGTGTTCCACTGAAGGCTTCGGACAGCCATCCGAGCTTTGAGGCTGTTCCCAAGGTAGTTTTGACTGAAGATCAGGATGATGCACATCTTCTGTATTTCCATTCTTCAAGTTTTGTATCAAAAGGTTAAGATGATCAGTCTTTTCAATCAAAGCCTCGTTATACCAAGCCAGTTGGCAGTGAATCATCATCATATCTTCTTTAAATTCTGTTATTTCTTCATCTGCTTTGCTTACCAATATATTTAGCACTTGTTGACAAGATATCTCATTCAAGGCATCTTCTTCAATCACATCTTCAGTAACATAACAGATATTAGAATGGAGCAGATTCCACACCCTCTATTGGAATTATAAATTGACTCACCATGACCATAACCACAGCAGAAGTCATGCAGCAAATGATCTCCATTATGGTCCTCTGCAGATAAACAGAAAGTCCAAACTATGATGTACAGTAACGCAAACGTGAAGTATAGTCACATAACAACTTAGCTGTCAAACCAACTTCTCAGAAAATGTTATCTATAGAACTAAGGAAGATAGCTAAATAAGATCAACTTACGGGACGCCACGTAATCTCGATCATCTGGTGGATCCCAAAGCGATAAATCCATAACTTCAAGAAACTTAGCACAAAACGTCCATCAGCAACTTTAACTTAACAGGATAAATCTTGAAATTCTGGTTCGTCACATTTCAGCATAATCAATTATCTTGAAATCTGGTTCCTCAAAGTAACGAAGCCTTTCTAGTCACGCTTTCAACACTCTAGACTATTGTCATTATAACAATGTACATTTCAGCATAAAAAACCCTAGAATTCTTTGATATTAAACTATCGTCATCATCATGTGCTTTTCACTCCTTGAGGAACCAAGACTAGTACATCAAATTAAAATTGCACATTACAGCTAAAAGATCATCCAATAATCAACATGAAGCGGAATCTTATCAACGACAACACGACTAAAATAAGAACAAAATGGAAAGTAAGGAAACTAGTTCCTACCATACTCTGCTTTTTTGTCATTCCTTGCAGAAAGAGACTTGAACCTGCAACGCATCATTCGCAATCAGAATAATGGGGAAGATCTACAATGAAATAAAAAAAAAAAAAAAAAAATCAAGTAATATTACTGGAAAGACAACAAATAATCCACTAGTCGTGTTCTAAATAGCATTAATATTCGCCTTCATATCACCGAAAAACCAAACCAATATTCAATCCAAAAGCACTAAACATTCATCACGCCGTGTTGTACTATACGCTTCAGAGACTGTACGGAAGAAATTTTCCTCTTCATCAGCTTCTTTCTACATCATACAATGATCGGTCGACGTAATAAACCACACATACGAAAATCACACACGAGAAGATACAAATTCGAGGCCAAAAAAAAAAATGGAACAAACACAACAAAATAGACGAATGTCGCTGAAAGATGCGGCCATTCCCGCGTACCGTAGAACTCGAGCTCTTCAACCGTAGAGGATGCAGGTTAATGGCTGCGTATCTTTTTCCACCACTTGAAGATACGAAGAGAGAGAGAGAGAGAGAGAGAGAGAGAGAGGAGAGTTAAAAGAGCAAAGAGAGGGTTCAGAAATCAGAATGCAAGCGTCTATGAGAGTAGACAGGAGGAGTGAGAATCGAGGACGACAGTTACCGCAAACAGCAACTGCAGAGAGCAGAGGGGCAATGAGGTAATAAAGAGGATTTTGGTGGGCGAAAGCTGGAAAGCGGAGCTACATGTCTCTTCCCTCCGGTGTTCTCCAATTTCACTTCAAAGTCGCGTTTGAATATTAAAGTCGTCAATACATATCTTTTATTTGTTTTTTTTTATCTCTTTTTCTTAAATAAAATACTCCATAATCAACAAATCTTTATTTATATATATATATATATATATATATATTGTTTTAGAATATTTGAAAATCTTGAATAATATAAATATGTGTTTGTTTTGAAATTTTAGGAGATTGATAATTTGTTTATGTTAAATCAAATAATAATGATGGGTACTTGTATTACTATATTTTATTGGTAGGGACAAAAATAGGAGATAAAATAAATAAATAAATAGTAAAATAATAATAATAATAATGTGATTATATTAACTTTTGTGCACGGTAATACTCCCTCCGTCTCATATAAGTTGTACATTTTATTTAAAAAAAGAAAAGTTGAAATGTGTGTTTCAATATTGAGTATCGAGAAAGGTAATGCAATGTAACAAAATGTAAGCCTACTTCTAGATGGAGAAAATAATATGTTTATATGTATTTTTGAGGTATGAATTGAGTTCGATATTTTGAAAATTAGATTTTAAATTATAAACCCGTATAAGACAAAGGTTGAAAGCAAACACAATTTTGGAGTCTTAAATAATTAAATAGTGTGATAATTCTTTAGATTAATTCTTGTGAGACGGGTTCAGAAAGAATTATAAAAGTACGGATAGTAAAACAGATCAAACTAAGTCTCTTATCCGCCTCATTCACATCCCTAATGGTCGACTTCATATCACCATCACATGTTTTCATATTTGTGGGAACATATCATAATCACAGTATGTTGATTTTTCACTTTGTCTATTTCATTTGCCCTATTTTGTTAGTCCCTAATTAGTTAGAGGCTTGCTAAAATAGGAAAGTGGGTAAAAACTTGTATATATGAAGTAAAGAAGCGGGCTGAATTATGTGTAATATGGGATTTTAAAAATATAACTAAATCTATTTTGTACCAAGTGACAAGTGAATTATATAATTTAATTGTATTTTTAAAAAGTTATGTTTGTTTTTATTGAAAAATTATCTTTATTTTTACTGAAAAGTTAATTTAATGTGGGTTGGCTTTTCAGTATAAACAAGGGCAATTTTTTTCATCAAATAGGGATGATTTTCTAAAATATACTCCTCCGTCCCAGATAGGGGTGGAACAAATACCGAAAATACCGGTATACCGTACTTACCATACCGAAAAATACCGAATTTATCGAAAATTTCGGTACGGTATCGGTATAGAATTTTAAAATTTTCGGTATACCGGTATATACCGAAATACCGAAATATTTTCGGTATAAACCGGTATACCGAAATATTCCGGTATACCGGTATATACTATTTTTGTAATTTAATATTAAAATTTAATATTAAATTTTATTTTATTTAATTAAAATTATACTTAAATTATTCGGTATGGACCGGTATGGCGGTATATACCGGTATTGGCGGTATACCGACATAGTCGGTATTTCGGTATGGACCGGTATTTCGGCATAGATCGGTATATATCGAAATATCGGTACGGTACGGTATACCGAAATTTTCGGTACGGTATACGGTATGCATTTTTGGTATACCGAAATTCGGTATACCGAAAATTTCGGTACGGTATCGGTATGCAAAAATGCATACCGAAAATTTCGGTACGGTATACGGTATGGGCGGTACGGTACGGTACGGTACGGTATGCCACCCCTAGTCCCAGAGGTGTTTTCACCTCTGGGGTGGCACAACTTTTAAGAAAAGTGGAGTATTGTGTAAAGTTATATTATTAAAATAATGAGATTAGTTGGATTGTGAGGATAAAGTTAAAGTAATAGTTTTCATTTATAGGGTGTAAAAACAATTGTGGGACGGACGAAAAAGGAAAGTGTGAAAAAAATTATGGGACAGAGTGAGTACTTGAATTGTACAGTGCACATGATGCATACAATCTTATGCAAAAAAAAAAAAACATTTTGTATAAATATGTGATATTATGAACATGAATTTTATAAAGGTAACTTTTTTGTACAACAATTTGAGACATACAAATAATGCAAATGTGCAAATAATTGTGGAACAAATGGGACAACATGGTAATAGATTATTATTATTATTATTATTATTATTATTATTATTATTATTATTATTATTATTATTATTATTATTATTATTATTAATATCATAGAACATGTTACCATGAAATTATTTTGATAAATATTAGTTGTTTTATACACAATATTAATTATTTATAATATAAGGTATTAATTTTAAATGGTATTAGTTATTTTATTAAAAAAATATTGTTTGAAGTATATTATTTTTTATTAAATAATATCAATTACTTTAGTATAAGGAATACTTTTATGTTAAAGTTGCTACAATATTCAACTTTTCTCATTGTTATAATATTAAAAAAAAAATACCAAAAATATCTCAACCCCAAGAATGAATTTCTTATACTTAAAATAATGGGTTTTACTTTGTAAAAGAAAATAATAAAATAATTTCTTTTACTAATTAAGGTCGATCGTAATTGTCACAAGTTAAGTGATGCACATGTCACGTTTGGGTGAAATGAGATGTACCTTTTGACTTTGAATGATCTTTTTATTTGTAAGACACTTTTGTAACTCTTCAAAAAAGAAAAAAATGTTAGGTGTGTATATATTGAAAAAAAACGAAAAAGAAAAAACGCGTGAAATAATAATGCATTGGTAAATTACCACTTATGGTACTAAAAGGAGGCATTGGAACATAATCTCTTTAGGTACTTTAATACCATACACACATATATATATATATAAAAGTAAGTTTACATAAATAATGTAAAATGCATAAATTTATTAAAATATATTCGTCAATTAATAGTGAGAGGCTCAAGTGTCATATTCGATATAGACGATAATGTATAATATTTGAATAGTATGGATAGACAAGAATATATAATACTACATCTGTTCCATAGGTGTTTTCACCTTCGGGATGACACAATTTTTAAGAAAAGTAAAATGTTATGTAAAGTTATATTATTAAAATAATGAGATTAATTGGATTGTGTGGATAAAGTTAAAGTAATAGTTTCTATTTATATGGTGTGAAAACAATTATAGAACTGACGGAAAAGGAAAGTGTGAAAATAATTATGGGACGGAGGGAGTACTATTGAGCATATATTAATGATCAACCTATAATGATGATTGATGATCTTATATATTAATTAATAATATAGTAATATATATATATATATATAATGATAAGATTAACAGTACGAAAAATATATTCTAATTTAATATATTTTAAAATAATTTTAAAAATGGTTTTTTTTTTAATATCTCCATCATTCATTAAAAGAGGGTTTTTTTTTAATGAAAAGAGGGTTAATATAATTAGGTAATAAAGAAAAGAAACACGACAATTATCTTATAGCCCATGTTTTTCACACTAGCCATTTTGAAAAATATACTACCTTTAATATGTTTGATATTTTTTCTCGAAAATTTGTATGCAAAAATTTTCAAATTTTTTTTATTTTTACATTACGTTCAAAAAAAAATACCGAAAAAATAAAAAAAGTTTCGAAAAATATTGCCTAACAAAGAATAGTATATTTCCTAAAAAAATAATGTACTCCCTCCATCCCACAGGAATTTGCACACTTTCCTTATTTGGACGTCCCACACAAATTTGCACACTACTAAAAAAGGAAACATTGATTTACGTGCACACTCACAAACATATACACATATTTACACATATGCCACTATTTTATATATAAAATACATTTTCCTTAAAAAATGTGTCGTCCCGTAGGGTTCAAATTCCTATGGGACGGAGGAAGTATTAATCTGGCTAGTGTATTTACCAAAAAGGCTAGTGCGAATAACCTGGATCTTATCTCATGAGCCCAGACATACAGAAAACCAATTTGAAATGGGATGGCCCAAAGTAATAGATTAGTAAACGTCCATATTTTAGAAAAGGGAAAAACCCATATAATAAATCTGAAGATTGAAATAAATAAAATAAACTGTTAATTTGTGAATATAATATATATTTTTAATAAATTAGCTCACCTGATCACTGAACTCTTCACTTTTATATTCGAGTATTTAAATTCAATGTCATTTATTCTTATCAACAAAATCAAATCAAATTGATAAATTTAAAAAGTCAACGCGCTAATAGTAAATTTGATAAAGAAATTACATACTTATGGTTTGATTCGATTTTAAATTTAAAAAAACAATTCAAATTAAGTACGAATATAATTGTATTCAATTTGACATGTGTAAATTTTTATCTACATCTTTTAAAATATACACTTAATAATATATATTACCTTTATCTATTAAAATATTATCATATTTTCAGTGGCGCAATATTTTAGAAAAAATATAATGAGTAAAATATGCATAATGAAAATTATGATGCATTTATTTAAAAAAAATACCTCTATTTCGAGAGTATATAATTTTTTGTGAAATAAACTTAAAATAAATAGGTAAAAATTTTAAAAATAAAAATAATATTTAATATAATTAAAATTTGAATTTCTAATAAAGCAATCCGATCAAAATAATGCTCCTTCTAACCTAATATTATTTCATATTTTTTATTTTTGGACATTTCAGAATTAAATTCGCACTCTAAAAAAATGAGAGAACTCACTCACAAAAATTAGTAAAATATTATTTCTTTTATTTAATTCCCTTACACTCAATTTTATTTTCTTAAGATGCGTATTACTCCATTTATGAAAAGTTATCTCGGAATGGAAGGAGTAAAATAATTAGAGTAGGCATCTTGTGAACTCGACATGAACTCGTATCACTATTATATATAATCATCATAATTTTTACTCATACATACACCATCATTCTTATAAAAATGTACCTGAAATATTAACAATAATAATATGTATGCATAACAATGATAATACATACACATAATAATAATATTTGACAAACCAAATTTATTGTAAATTCGAGTTTATATAAATTTATACCAAATACTCCCCCCGTCCCACTATAAGTTGCTCATTATGTCATTTTCGTCTGTCCCACTATATGTTGCTCATTTATTTTTTACCTTTTAAGAAAACTATTATTCACTTCTTTATTACTATTTTTAATATTTTTTACACTGTTCACATTACTTTTTAACTTTTCTCCATCACATCACATGTACTATATCAATATTTTTATACACTTTTTAATATTAGTGCCCAAAAATTCTGAAAAACTTATAATGAACGAAGGAGTAGGAATTAAAGATTTATAAGTGCTATAACTTTGCTTCATTTTGAATTTGGTCCTTTAGATTATACATTTTGATTTTTGTCCTATAAGTTTGAAAATATTTTGATTTTGGTCATTTTACTAACTTACAGGACCAATTTTGTAATAGAACCAAAATCAAAATATTTTTAAATTTATAGGACCAAAATCAAAATATGTAATTCATGTGGAACAAATTCAAAATTTTAAGAAGTTGTAGGACAAAATAATATTTAATGCATGTTTTGGCCGGAATAATCCTGTGTTTGGGAAATTGACTATTTAGTCATCTAAACCAAACATGCCCTAAGAGTAATTAATATTGAGAAAAATACAAAATAGTTCAACAAATTGACAAAAATTACATATTGGTCTCGTGTAAAAAAAAACGCTTTCGTACAAAAAAAAAATATACTACCGTACAAATTTTTTGAACCACTTATAAATATAATTATTTTTTTGAACCAATATATAAATAACCCTATTAATCTTCTCAAAACTACCACTCACACCCCATTTTTCTCTCTCACATGTAATAATAATAATATAATAATAAAACAATTATTCTCTCACACACAACAAGCATTCATTCCCCTTAGCTTCCACATATAAAAATACCAAACAAAAAAAAAACACGAATCACATTCACCTCCTCCAATCCAATCCAAACCATCACACGATGAAAATAGCGCTGTAATAACAGAACCAGAAAACAAACACCAAAAGGCCAAAACTTTTTTCCCAAATCCCCAAAAAAGGAAATGAAGAAATGAAATCAAATTCAAATTCAACGAAAATGTCTTCTTCTTCCAACGCAAAACAGAACGCCGTGTTCATCACCAGTCTCATAATCCTCTGGTACTCCACCAACATCGGCGTATTGCTCCTCAACAAATACCTCCTCTCCAACTATGGCATCTCCTACCCCATCTTCCTCACAATGTGCCACATGTCCGCCTGCGCCGTCCTCAGCTACGTCTCCATCATGTTCCTCAAAGTTGTGCCGGTCCAGAAGATCAAATCCCGCTCCCAATTCATCCGAATCGCCACCCTCAGCATCGTCTTCTGCGGCTCCGTCGTCGGCGGCAACATTTCCCTCAAATACCTGCCGGTTTCCTTCAATCAGGCCGTCGGCGCCACCACGCCCTTTTTCACCGCCGTCTTCGCTTATATGATGACGCGCAAGAGGGAGGCCTGGGCTACTTACACTTGCCTCGTCCCCGTCGTTGCGGGGGTTGTCATCGCCAGTGGGGTATCTCATCTTTCTCCTCAAATCATGGATCTTTTATTTCTGTTTTCGATTGCGGTTTTTCTGGAGAATGTTTTCTGTTTTATAATTATAGGAGAAAGATCTGATCCTTAATGTGCATTGTTGATGGATTTTTAGTGAATTTTGTTTTTTCTGGATGGATCTCCCAATTCATCACTTTACAGCTCTGTTTATGTCTAGCTTATGAGATGAAGATCAGATCTGGAATTTTGTTACTTATTGATTCATCCTCTGAAATCTGAATCTCACTTGCAAATTTGTTGGCATCATGAAATTGATAGAAAATGTGTTGGCTGAATCTCACTTGCAAATTTGTTGGCATCATGAAATTGATAGAAAATGTGTTGGCTGGTAATCAATCCATAGTTGAACTATCTGCAGTTTTTCAGAATATCAGCTGAGGATTCAGAGTTGCTACCTCATGTGAAATCCTATTAAATAATCATGCATTAATGACTTTCTTCTTTTTTCGATACCTAAACTGAAAAAGAAATGAACTTTGGAGCTACATTGTTGCATCCGCGAGCATGTTCGTCTATAGGATTTGTTGCAGTCTGATTGGATGCTATATGTGATATTGTGATGCATATCCGTCAATGTGTGTTCGTATATGCAGCTATGAAGTGCACGATGCACCAAGTGTAGCATAGTATTACTTCCTAAAATCACATTAGTTTTGGATTTCTTGTAGGGTGAGCCGAGCTTCCATTTGTATGGATTTATCATGTGTATAAGCGCGACTGCGGCAAGGGCCTTCAAATCTGTGCTTCAGGGGGTCCTTCTTTCTAATGAAGGGTAGGCAACTCATTGGTTCAAGAACATGTAGTTTTGTAAACGATATTATTGGATTATGTGATCTTCACTCGATTAGTCATATTTGTTTCTCGTAGCTTATAAATTTTCGCTTTCATGGTCATTTGGAACTGGAAATAAGAATCGAGGATTCAATAATCCAACACATACACGTCGTGGCTGCAGGGAAAAGTTGAACTCGATGAATTTGATGCTTTATATGGCCCCAATTGCCGTCGTAGCTTTGCTCCCTGCTGTCCTCGTAATGGAGCCCAATGTATTTGATGTAGTCCTCGCGCTCGGAGCACAACATAAATTCATGTGGGTTCTTCTGTCCATCAATTCATCAATGGCTTATGCAGCAAATTTATGCAATTTCTTGGTCACCAAGCATACGAGTGCTCTAACACTCCAGGTCTCTCTCCCTCCTCTACTTAATCACACGCATTAAGCAGTAGTTTTACTTCTGAAATAATCTTGTTACAATGTCCGTTTCATACTTGATGATTCGATCAGGTACTAGGCAATGCTAAAGGTGCGGTGGCTGTAGTTATTTCGATTCTGATTTTCCGAAACCCTGTGACCTTTATCGGCATTGCTGGCTATACCATGACCGTGATGGGGGTGGTCGCTTATGGAGAATCGAAGAGGAGATTCAAATGAGCTCTCTTGATTGAGCAGAGCTTTCTTTATTAAATTGCTCACCTATGCAACCATATATATATCATCCTATGTTCTTGTGTTGCATGTTCTCAAGGTATGTAGAATAGCTATTGGCCAATTGTATTCTTGATGGCAAAGGCTACAGAGCCTGTGCTTACACATTATTGTGCAAATTCAGCTTTAGATGTAGAGTTATTTTTGTAGTAATGGATGTGTTTTTTTCTTCTCCTTCTTAGGCTAAATGTAGATGTCATTAGACAAAGTGCTCATGTTTTAAATTCTATTCAATTGCTGAATATGAAATGCAGGGGAAAAATGCTTCACTTGTAAAAGCATACTACATAAAAGTGAAATTACAAAAACACCCTCATCTAACAGAACTTGAAGGTTAAGCAAAAGTGAGTGAATGATCCACCCATCTTCAATGACATTTATTTGTCTGCTCAAACTCTTTTTTGTTAGTTGTTTGCTTGCTAAAACGCCCGAAAAACATAGAAGCAAGTACAAGAAGCAAAAAGAATTAGAGATAAATGTATTTAGTTAGGACCCTCGCATCGCTGGATTTGGGTTGTCTGTTAAACAATGGTGTAACATTATTTGTTTCACCATTATATATGAACGGAACAATACAAATGTAGTCTCATGCACCGTTCATGTACAATGATGAAACAAAATATGTACACCATTGTGTAACGGGAAATCTAAATCCAAGTTGTGTAGGACCAAAAATGGAAAACCAAAAGTCAGATGAAGTATGTCTAATCTACACGCGGTCAGGACCACTCGGGAGTGGATCATAACCGTCGTGCTGTTTATCAGTGGCTGTTTTTGTATCCATGGGAATGCACTTCAACACTACAGCAATAGGCATGCTCGCAGCGCCCAGTAGAACGCTTAGTAGCCATAGTTGCCAGTTTAGAGGTACGGTGCTAGCAAACGCGCCCAGGAACTCGACTATAATAACTTGGAACACTACTGTGGCCGTGACGATTCCTATGAATATCCAGTTCCCAAACAACCCGCGAAAGATGTTTATCTTGTCAATGTCACGGCTGTTTATTTCATTGAATACCTGGATGCAGCCAAGAAAATTTGAGAAATTCATAATCCTGAACATTTCATTGTTTAACAAATGTGAATAAAAAAGTATATAAATAAGTATAGAAAAATGCAAAGATATTTACCTGACAAAATACGAAGGTGTTGAATATGAAAGTGTTGTTGACTGCAGTGGAATCAGAACCACTAAGCCCCAATATTTGCTTTCCGATGAAATTGAGGATCAGCAGAACAGTCAACTGATAACTGCTCTGACCAATGATATTTCGCCACATGCTTCTGGTGATGAAGTTTTCAGATCTCCCCACAGGAGGCCTCTGCATCAGGCCATCGTGTGGTGGTTCCGTGGCCAGTGCAAGTGCACCTAGAGTGTCCATAATTAGGTTCACCCAAAGCAGCTGCACAGCGGTGAGGGGAGCTGACCCTGAGGAAGAGCAAGAAAATCGAACAATTTATTTTTGGTGAAAGGATAAAGGGGCTTTAAAATGAGAAAGGGGAGGCAGTACCTGAGAGACAAGCAGATATGAAATTGATCATGAGAGCAACGATGTTAACAGTCAACTGGAATTGCACAAATTTCTGAATATTGATGTACACAGCTCGTCCCCATTTAGCAACATTTACAATTGTTGAGAAATTGTCATCCAACACAATCACATCTGCACTTTCTTTAGCAACCTGGTAAAGTTATTATGGAAATCTCAGAAATAAACAAAAACACTTTGATGATGTCGAAGGAAAGAATCAACTTAAAATTCATTGAGAACTTGGAATTTTACTTTTAGATTGATTTTTAATTTTCCACCTCACATCCGAAAAACATAAAGTTGGGGGGGGGGGGGGGGGGGGGGGGTGGTGGTGATGGAGATTTGTTTACAGACCTCTGTTCCTGCAATGCCCATAGCAAGTCCAATGTCTGCCTCATGCAAAGCAGGAGCATCATTTGTCCCATCCCCAGTAACTGCAACCACCTCTCTAAGCACGCTTCTCGCAGTCTTTACAAGAACATGTTTGTCTGTTGGTGATGACCGTGCCATCACCTAAATACAAGATCTCAATATTTAAAATTTATGATATAAAAGATTCAATAGTGTAATTCTGCAGGAAACATGTGTACGTTTATAGTTCACCTTAAGTCTTGGTATCAGTTGGCTCATCTCATGAGTACTCTTAACACGGAAATCTGGGCCTTCTACAGCAAGATCATTATCTTTAAGTATGCCACATTCTTTAGCAATTGCTACAGCTGTATTAATATTATCACCAGTAACCATGCGAACAGTAATTCCAGCCTTTAAACAAGTTTCAACTGCTTCTTTCACTCCAGGGCGGACCGGGTCCTTGATTCCCACTACCACAATCAATGTGTAGCCACTATCAGGTATACTATTCCCATGAGAAACTTCATCAATGTCCTTGAATGCTAAGCAGAGAGTGCGTAAAGCTTCACACGCAAACCCATTGATGGCATCTGAGATATCCCTTACTTTTTCTTCAGACAATTCGACAACTTCCCCATTTGCATTGATTCCCTTGTCACACATTTTGAGTACAATCTCAGAAGCACCTTTGCAGAAAGCTCTTGCCTTGCCATCTGGAAGAGCCACAAGAACAGACATCCTTTTCTTTTCAGAGTTAAAAGGTTCAACCTTCAAAATCTTGCAGGCTCGTCGTTCCTCATTAAAATCACCACCTAAGAGCAACCCATATTCTAGTATGGCTGATTCTGTTGGTGACCCTAGAATGCAATTCTTTCCATCTTTATTCTTGACCACCTCGGAACCTGTATTATTAAATATTGCTTGTGAGAGAATTGACAATACATGTTCTGATATATTGGCAGCTAAAGTATCCCTGCCTCCATTGTGGTCTACCTCTTTTGCTTCACCACAGATCCATATTTTACTCACTATCATATGGTTTGTCGTCAATGTTCCAGTTTTATCGGTGCAAATGCATGTAGCTGAGCCCATTGTTTCACAGGCTGATAAGTGTCTAACAAGTGCCTTATCTTTCATCAATTGCTTCATGGCAAATGCAAGACTCAGAGTAACTGCTAGGGGCAATCCCTCTGGAACTGCAACAACAATAATAGTCACAGCTGTAGCAAAGTAGTTCAAAAGCTTCAGAGCATCGCTGGAGGACCATTTAGTAAATTCATGGCGAAGTCCTTTCTCGATCAAAAATCTGACACTCAAGACAAGGAAAGTCAACACTGCAAAGGCCAACCCAATTTTACCAATTAATGTAGCAACACCATTCAGCTTCACCTGCAGTGGGGTCTCATCTTCTCCCCCCTCGCTTAGAGTTTCCATCAACTTTCCCCATTCAGATCTCATTCCGACTGTAGTCACAAGCATTTTACCAGAACCATCTTGAACCTTCGATCCTGCTAAAAGAAATGGTCTTTTTTCATATATGTTTATCGGCACACTTTCACCAGTCAAACTCGACTGATCAATCAACAAGTTATACCCTGATATAAATATCCCATCAGCTGGAACCTGGTCTCCAATGGATAGAACAACAATATCTCCGACAACCAAGTCATATATAGAGACTTTCTGCCGAAAACCATCTCTAATGACCTGGATAAAAATCTTTTTCTTCTCCTTGTCCAGCTCTCTAAATTGTAATGATTGCTTGTAATCACTGATAGCTGTTACCATGACCACTAGAAGTATGCTGAGTATAATTCCTAACCCATCATACATTCCCTTTGGCCACCCTTCGGTGGCAAGTCCGACTCCAATAGACACCGCAGCACAAACGATAAGTATGACAAGTGTCAAATCATGCAAAGCATCCCACACAAACGTCCAAAAACCTTTAGGAGGTTTCTCAGTGTAGGTATTTGAACCATATATATTTTGCCTAGTGGGAACATTATTTGAGTTCACTCCTTTTTCAAGTGAAACATTCAATTTATCAGCAAGTCCTCCGACTCCTTTCAGTTTGTTTAAGGTCCGAATGTCATAAGATGCAACTAGAGATGCAAGTTTATCAGGGTGAATACTAAATCCTGCACGTCTAGCCTCTTCCTGGAGTCCATCTTGCATATCCGTTTCTGTATCTTCATGTGGTTCAGGCCTTTTCTGTCCGCCTATGGTAAATTGAACAGGAGTATTGAAAATTAGAGCACAGCATTGTACATTGTAACTGACATATGCCAACATGACTAGACACATACCATTTATGAACCTGAGAGCTGCTGTATAAGTCATGAAACAAACACGTATATTTTCCTGGAAAATGAATAAAGAAACAAACCATTATTTGATGATGATAGACCGTTAAGGCAATCCTATAACTGGAGTCAACAATTCTTGAGGACAATGCTATTAAAAGAAATAGGGGAGGGGGAGGGATTCATTAATATACATCCTACTACAGGAGGAGCATTATTTCCCCATTGGTCCCATCTTTAATCCAAGACCAATAAATGCCATTAAATTGACAGACTAATCGGGCCACATGAGGCTGGGTAGTTCGCCGCCCCTAGATCCTAACTGGGTTTATTGCACCCTGGCACATGTATTTACGCATAAAATGAATGGCGTGGAAATGAATACACCTTGCATCTTAACTGCCAAGCTGCTTGCACATAATTAATAGTAGACCCTTAGATAATGCATCTCATTATAATAAACAGTTGGACGGAGGTTGTGACATAATTATAGTGAATTATTGAGTAATTTCATACCTACTAGCTGGGGAAACCGGGAAAGTCCACTACTATACTAATTTGCTATTATATATAATTAGATATTTTGTGCACCCATGCAAATCAAATGCATAGTATTGATTGCTTTTTAGTGAGAAGAGCAATTATTAGTAAAATTAATAGATATTGTTCAATTATAAACTTGAGTTACATCTCAGTGTATACAAGATTTTGTCATATGACATATGCATGATACTCCCTCCGTCCACAAAAAATACGCTCAGATATTTGCACGTGGTTTAGTGCAATATGTCGGAAGGTATTACGGAATATTGTGAGGTTCAATATGAATAAAGAGAATATCTTTGGAAATTACGTGACGTACTTTCCAAAGATATTCGTGACGTACTTTCCAAAGATATTCTCTTTATTCATATCGGACCTCACAATATTCCGTAATACCTTTCCACATATTGCATTAAACCATGTGTAAATATCTGAACGTATTTTTCTTAGTCGGAGGTAGTATTACATTTTCCAAATAATGAGACTAAATTTATTATATATATTTGTAATGGACAGCAATTATGATTTCACCGTCCAAAGTCAAATCACAGCCCAACCGCAACAGTTGAAAATCAGAAAGGGAAGCTTCTTTCAATTTTAGATTTACATGGAACCAGTTAACTGGTGACATAGTCAAAAATTTTAAAAAAAAATCCTCTTAGAAGGACTAATCCGCAAACAAGAACTTGATGTTCAGCACTAAACCCACAAACAGAAAGACAGTTGTCATCCCTACCGATCATTCCCAAGCAGAAAGAAACAAACAACAGAAAGGGTTCTACTTTTTTGCTTTCACGCATCAATCCAAAATAAATAAATTATTAATTATATCGTCGATTATAATTTATCACCACAACCACAGAAATGAAGATTTTTGTTTGCAAAAACTTTCCTCCACAAGATCTACAGGATTTAAGACCGGAAATCTGTTGAAAAGCAGAAAAAAAAAAAGTCCATTGCGGTTACAGGATCCAGGAAAATTGGTGGTGAATCGCAAAGAAACCCAACGCAATTGAACAAAATTAGATTTAGAAAAAGGAATAAAAATAAAAATCAGGAAGAAAGGAAAAAATTCTCTCATGATATCTGGAGAGATTTTAAACCTCCGGCGGTCATATTTTATCAGATTAAGGAAAACATAGTGGCGGAAATCAGGACTAAACGTACACTGAGTTTTCGCATCTGTTCCTTTGCTTCAGAGCGCTTCTCGAGATCCGCTGAGTAGCGAAACCTTCTGCGCTTGTTCTTCACCATTCCGACGGCTGCCCGCCACCTTCTTAGCGCCTCCTCCGACCGTCCCTTGAGCGGCAAATCGAACTCCGGAGAGATGAGGCTTTCCATCGCGTCTCTCTCTCTCTCTCTCTCTCTCAAGTAAGACACCACAGTTTCACAGTAGTGAGAACGAAGATGGAGGAATATAAGACTGATCTCTGATGCAATTTTGGAAAGGGATTATTTTCATATGTCATTTATATTTCCATATTTAAATAATCTTTACTTCTTTTATAAATTATTTTGAGATTGTGATAATAGAAGTGAAAAGGAGTAATACAAATTTTAGCTCATCTAACTACCGAATTTCTCACTTGAATGAGTGACCCGAATTCGGTTTTCTTTGAGAACGAATTAAGAGAGATATAAGGTTGACTTGGAGATAATTCTTGGACTGTTTGTGAACTTGTTGAACTAACTTGTAACTACTAACAACTAATATTTATAGATAAAAAAAATTTATTATATTTATGTTATTTATTAGATAGAGAGAAATAGTAATTATTAGGTTAGAGCTCTACTAATTAAGGGCCTTGGGTTTTTAATTCGATACACGGAGAGATAAAATTTATTCCCTTTTGTGGTGATCTATTTTGTGGTTTGGTGGTTCCCCTTTGTGGAGATTTCGGTTGCAGTGCGGTTTAACGGTTTTAGGGTGTAGTTTCAGGTGGTCACCGTCTTGCGATGATTGTGATTCCAAATTATAGTCAGACAAAATAATGTATCATATACCCAACCCGATGGTAGAAATAACTATTGTAATTACCTTTAAAAAAATATTTAGTTTTATCCAAATTATATATAAAAGAAAGACTAAATTTAAGTATATTATTATAAAAAAATTATTATAATAATTTTTTATTAGTAAATGTTAGTTGTTAGAAGTTAAAAATTAGTTTACCAAATCTCCAAATACTCATAGATTTTTCTTCAAGTCACCTTATACCTCACTTAATTTGTTTCCAATAGGAATCAAACTTAGGTCACTCGCTCAAATGAGGAGCCCAGCCACTAGGTAAGCTATACATAATGTGGTTAAAATATATATATTGTTATTTATAATGAAAAATCAATTTAACATGACTAATTTTTAGTACAAAGAAGAATAACCTTTAACTAAAATAACGAAATTTTTATACTGAAAAAGTCATACCGTTCCAAAAATTTTGGTATTTCGTGATATACCAAAATATTTTTGATATGCCGAAATATTTTTGGTATATCAAATTTTCTATATTTATATACTGTTCGATATTTCGATACGATATCATACCATAACAAAAATTTAGATAAATTTGATATTTTTCAATACGATAGTGCGTTATACCGATATTTTCAATGTTTTCTCCACCCCTAAGGCATACACCACCACCTCAAACCTCATTTATGAAAAAAATCAATTTTAATTATCATAAAAAAATTTATACGAGACTATCACATTAAATGAGAAATATTGCACATTAATAAAAAGTTATCACTTTTAAAAATAATAAAGTTTCAAATAAAAAGTGATAGTCACTTTTTATAAAATAAAAAATTATCATCTTTTATTAAAACTTAAATTTCACTTTTAATAACTTTTTAATGCTTGCTCAGTTTTCTACTTTAGTATTTACATAAAATCGTCTACATTGAAAATAGAAACTAATATTAAGACAATTCTGCAATTCACAAAATTTAATGGACAAAAATAAAATCAAAATTTTCGTTGTGCAATTTAATAAGTGAGTTGAATATTTAATGTAGCAATGTAGATCGCCGGAGCTCCGGCAGATTCGATGGATCCTCCATGCCATTTTGCTCAACTACATGTGACTACGAATGGTCCGATATTTAAAAAATGATAAAATTTATGTAAGATCGTATATAAATTAATACTCACACCCTATCAAAGTGATAATGAATCATGCTCAATTTATATCTCAATTAGTTGTCTCATTTCACTAGACAGTCCCACACAAGAATAGCTCTAAAAAATTTACTCCTACAAATTATTTAAAAAGACAGTTCCTACATATTTTACTCTAGAACTGTATTTGGATTTGAGTGTATAAAAAATTCATTCGAAATTGATATGAATTTATCGTGTTCTTATTTGCATCAAGTATATCGTATAACTTTAATATATATTTACGATGCCATCAATTGTTTTTACATGACAGGTGCATATGGTTGTTTAACTAATACGTTGCTCATTTGCTCCGTCTCACTATATGTTGCTCATTTGTTTTTTTGTCTTTTTAGGAAATTACTATTCACTTTTTTATTATTAGTATTTTCAATACTTTTTACATCATTTTCTGGTTAGTAGTTAGAAGTTAGTTCACCAAGTCTCCATACACCCATATCTCCAAGTCAAACTTATAACTCCCTCCTATTCGTTCCGAAAGGGAATCGAACTCAGGTCACTCACTCAAGTGAAGAGCCCGGTGGCCAGGTGACCAAGTCTCCATACACACATATCTCCAAGCCAACCTTATAACTTCCTCCTATTCGTTCGCAAAGGGAATCTAACCAGGTCACTCACTCAAGTGAGGGGCCCGGTGGCCCTGTCACCATTCTCATTACTTTTTCACTTTTCTTCATCACATCATATGTACTATATCAATATTTTATACCATTCTTAATATTAGTGCCAAAAAGTTGTAAGCAACTTATAACGGGATGAATGGAGTATTGTTTAATGAAAATAACTTAATACTTTTTAAAAGTATATTTAAAATGTACCAAGCACTTGATGCATAAGAGACATATTTATTAAAATTTTATCACTCTCGTTATGAATTTGACCGTGAATTTGAAATCCACCAATACCTCAACATATTTGAAATCTCCTCTTCTTAAAAAAAATAAAAAATCTTCTATTTTAAAATTGTTGTGTTCAAATTATTTTAATCAAATGTAACATAATGATATTTGTATCTTTTCTTAAGATGTATATAAATTTTGATCTCGATGCTTATGAACTTTGAATTAAGTCGAAGATTAACCATTATGACATATACTGTTGGAATTTGTGCTCCTCGAAGAGAGCTTCGATTCGATATATTACTCGCCTAATTTCGATATTGGGTGAATGAGAAATTGAATTTTTAAGTTTGTTGTAACAAATGAAGAAATGAAGGAAACATTTGTCCCACATTGGAAAATTAGTGTTGAGGATGGGAAATAAGGGAAATAAAAGGGAAAGGCTAAAAGCTTTATCCCACATGGAAAAATTGTTATTGAGGAAGTGGGTTTATAAGAAGAAACTCATCCTTAGCTTGCAAGAAAGTAATGGTGTTATGCTTCTCCACAGTCTACGAGTGCGCGTAGGGGGGTGCAAATCATGGCCGAATTTGGCCTAAAAACCTCGAACTTGTGTGTGGGCGCGTCCTGCGGACACGAATGTCGCATCGATTTGGTGGCAGCCTGACAAGCTAAGTTTTGCCTAAATTTTTATTTCATGAGAGGCGTTTCTTTAGATCTGCTAAGATTTCAAAATATTTACAGTTACAACACGTTTTGAAACTTAAAAAACCTGTTTTAATGCAATTAATTCAGACGTTTTTTTCGATTTCGGTCAAGACCATTTGTGGGTCTTTATGGCCATACTCCAACAATCAATTTTTTAGTACTATAAATAATATTCTTATGTGTTGCAAGAAACATAAGAATATAAAAAAATATACAATACTTGAGTGGAAAAATTCAGATACCTTTCCGACAATCTGCCCCATTATCTGTCCAAATATTCTACTATTTTTCCGTTCATACTCCGGTAATTTACGAACAATATCTCGGTTCGTAATAGCAAGATATCGTGTTAAATCGTTGTATCCTGGGAAACAAGTGTCCATTCGATTCACTTAGCACCTAGAGAGTGAGGGGCATTATTTATTTTAAGGAAATCGTATTCTTCATGAGCCTCGATTTTCCTTTTATTTTATTTTTATTATTTTCAGTCATCCTACACTATATCCCTACATATACCAACTCTCTTTATTTATTTATATATATATATATATATTTAAAGATGTAAATGAGTTAAGTCGAGTCAAATACACTAATACTGAAATTTGTTTGAAATAATTTGACAAGAAAAAGGCGTGTCAAGATTCCCTCTTATACGGGATGCTCTTGTGCAGGTTCTGCCCTTTGGATCATACACACTCACACGAATGTACTTGTGTGCGCACGTATATGATCCAAATGTCACTGTCTTGTGCGGGAGCCTCTTAGTACCAGGATGCTGAATCGAAAAAGACAACTAATGATATCTGATTAAAGTGTAATATCTTGGAAAGGTTCAAAGATTTATCATGCTTTTGTACTGATTTGACTTAGTATATTTTTTTAAAGAGAAAGAAAAGCTGCAGTAATTTTAATTAAAGTGCAAATTATCTTGAAAAATATATGCCAATCAGGGCTAGGATCCTCTTTCTAGTTTGTTATTTAATCTCGCGTTTTATAGTTCTAAATTTAAATCATGAATTAATTCATGATACCATTTTTAAAGTAAAATTGAAAAAAATAAATTACATATAAATAAAAGATTTGTTGCCAGCGATTTGGATTTCCTCCCTTTAATATTTTTTTCTATTTTCTCCATTCATTCAGTATAAATATCATATATTATTATGGATTTCATACATGTATATATTTATTAATTATTTTAATTATGTCTATACACCTATAATAATGATAATATTTATATTGAATGGAGAAAATATTAAATGGGGAGGATCCGACTTCTGCTGCGAGATCGATCACAAAATTCTAATTTTATTTAGAATAATACTTTCCATCGTGCCACCCATGTTCTTTCTTCATTTAGCAAGTGGGATGTCTTCAATTTATATGCTTCCCACTTATCTATTATTTAATTAGTTTACTTTTAATACTATAAATCTTGATCAAGATTTCTGAAATATTTGCTCCATCCTATCACTTTCCATAGATATGATAATCGATAATTGATTGGATGTTAGCACAAAAGTCTATTTGTCAGGTAGTGGAGCGATTAAAAAATATAGAGTAAGTCTCCTGTGCACCGGTTACACGGTGCAACTCTAGTTTATTTTTTAAAAGTTAAATAGTTTATAACTGAAAAGTTAAACAATTTATTACTGAAAAGTATATCTTTCATAGTTTAACTTTTCAGCAATAAACTGTTTAACTTTTCAGTTATAAACAGTTTAACTTTTTAAAAATGAACTTGAGTTGCACCGTCTAACTGGTGCATACAAGACTAATCCAAAAATATATAATAGAAAACTTTTTCACTATCTTTTTTCATTATTACACCTTTAGAGTAAATTTTTTATATACAACGTGAACCGTACAATTTAAGTGTATTTAAAAAAATGTTATAAAAAAGATATTTTTTAAGGTTTATTACAAAAAATTGTATGTGTGCAATTTTTAAAAAATTTGCACACATATTCTGAATGTGCTTTTGAATGTGTAATTTTTATAATTTTAGCACACTTACCCTTATTTGCAATTTAAAAGGAAAGAATGTTTCTCTTTTTTTTTCTCATTTAAGAAAAATTATATAATTATTATTAAAAAGTCATCTTTCGTCGCGGGTGACTTTGTGACTTTTCAGTAAAACAGAAGCGACTTTTCAATAATAATAATAATAATAACACAATTTCTAATATACAATATTGCACTAAATCCGACCCGTACAATATACCTAGTTAAATTTGCAGATACTTACTAGGTAAAATAAAATTTTCAAGGAAAAATCTCGGCAGTGCCAAAATGTATATTACATGAACATATGTGTGATACTGTAAGACAAAATATGTGTTACTACATCTTAATAATTTTATTTTTGTACTTTTAAAGTAACTATAAGGATAATATATATTTTTACAAGAACAAATATGTGTTTCTTAATTTTTTTTTATTGATTTTATGTTAATAATATGTTGTTAATGTAATAATATCTTACATGTGTTACTATCTAGGCATTCCCATAATATAGACTACATGAATATATGTGTGTTACTGTAAGACAAAATGTGTGTTACCATATCTTAATTTTTTTTATTTTTTGTACTTTTAAAGTAACTATAACGATAGTATGTATTTTTACAAGAATAAATATGTGTTTCTTAATTTATTTTTCATTTTTCTTACTGATTTTATGTTGATAATATGTTGTTAATGTAATAATACCTTACATGTGTTATTATATCTCGGCAGTCCCAAAATGTATACTACATGAACATATGTGTGTTACTACATCTAAAAAAATTTATACTTTTAAAGTAACTATAAGGTTAATATGCATTTTTACAATAATAAATATGTGTTTCTTAATTTTTTTTATTTTTTTATTGATTTTTATGTTGATAATATAATAATACCTTACATGTGTTATTATATCTCGTCAGTCCAAAAATGTATACTACATGAACATATATGTGTTATTGCAAGGAAAGATGTGTGTTACTACATCTTAAAAAATAATGATTTCTATAAAAATCAATAAATATTTATGAAAAATCAATATTTTTTCTTAGAGTAACACACATATTGCTCTTAGATTGTATTAAAAATATTTGTTTCTACAAAAACAAATGAATCTATGTAAAAAAAAAAGTTCTCACATTTTTTACCTTATAGTAACATAAATTTACTCATACAATATTATTAACTGGGAGTGAAAATCCTGTAATTTGAAAATTGTCCAAATCCGATCCAACCCGATCAAAATTCACGAATTTTGTTACTTTGACCCTATTGACTTGCGAATTTTTGAAAATTTTCATTTTAGTAGCATACAGTGTAATATTGTATTGAAGATCCACCCTAATATGAAATACTTTTATGCAGTTAAATTACAAAAGTGCATATAAGACTAAGAAAAAAAAAAGTCATATTTCATAACAATAATGATTTATCGTCTCAATTTCAAACATTTGTTTTGAAGGTCACATAACATAGAATTAGAAGGATGAAAATAGATTAAATAATTTATGCAATATTTGCATTATACAATTTAAATATCTTTTTTAACTAGAAATAATTATTTTTGTTGAATTGTTGCCTTACACAAGTGGTCATTGAACTAATCCATTAGATAGTTATTGATTTCATACAATTGCAATTTTTTAAGGAAAAAAATAATAATCAAGGACAAAAATATCGGTACTCCAAAATTTATGAATATAATAACAAAAATATTAATAATATCGATATCAATAAAAAGTAAAAAAATTTAGAAATTTTATTAAAAATGATGAAAATTTGACATAAAATTTTAAATAATGTTATTACTAGTTTTAATATATAAATTTAACTTAAAATCTTATTAAAATGATTTTTTATTTTTTTTGCGACAAACATCTCAATAAAAAATACATAAGCAATGTAAATTGTTACAACTGTTCATAATTAGTAAATAGTAAACAACTAATACCAAAATAGTGTCTCATGCAACCCAAATGTAAACAGAAAAATGTCTTTGAACTAAAAAAATAATGGTACTAAGTCATTAAATTTGAACAATTCAATTTTTTTTTAAAATAATATGTTTTATTATATCGATATTTTTACTCTCACAAAAAATTTAAATATTTTGAAAAAATCAAACTACAATTCATCAAAATTGATTATATATCTTGATATTTATTTATAGTTTACCAAATTTTAAAAAAAATCGTTCCAATAAATTAAATATTCACATCGGAAGTAGAGACTGCCAAAAAACCAGAGGGCAAAATTTCCCAATTCTTTTGTCTATATAACTAATACTCCCTCCGTCCCGGAGCAACTTGCAAGGGGTGGAGGGCACACAAATTAAGGAAAAAAAGGAATAAAGTAAAAAAAGTAGTGTTTTGAGGGTTAATTTAGTAAAATTTTATGTAAAAAGTAAAGAAGTTAGTTGGATTGAGTGTAATGTGGACCCAAAAAGTGAAAAAGTAGTGGCATTTTGTGTAAATATGTAGATATTGTGAGGGTGAAGTTTATAAAAAGGTTTCCATTTTTGGCCTTGCAAGTTCCTCTGGGACGTCTCGAAAAGGAAAACCTGCAAGTTCCTCTGGGACGGAGGGAGTATTATTTAAAAATACACTTAAACTATATAACATATTAATTGTATAATTATGAAACTGTGGTAATAAATACTCCATCCGTCCCGTAGGAATTTGCACCCTACGGGATGACGCATTTTTTAAGGAAAATGTGTTTTATATATAAAGTAGTGACATATGGGTAAATATGTGTATAGGTTTGTGAGTGTGCATGTAAATCAATGTTTCTTTTTTAGTAGTGTGCAAATTTACGTGGGACGTCCAAATAAGAAAAGTATGCAAATTTCTGTGTGACAGAGGAAATAGTTATCTCGAAATAAAATAAAATATAGAGACAACATATCCAATCCATAAATCCTGCAAATGCACTTCAAAGGGTCAGACATCACAGCAACCAAATATTAGGATAGAAAACCATATGATGATACTCCATCCCTCCTATTTATTCGAACATTTTCAAAGGCATTATTCTTTAAAAAAAAAAAAAAAAAAAAAAACTTCCTCCATTTTTTTATAAGTTGGTCACAATTTTTGAACACTAACATTAAAAAGGATATAAAAATCCTCCTATAATTATTCGAACATTTTCAAAGGCATTATTCTTTAAAAAAAATATACTCCCTCCGTTTTCTTATAAGTTGGTCACAATTTTTGAACACTAACATTAAGAAGGATATAAAAATATTCATATAGTACATGTGATGTGATGGAGAAAAGTGAAAAAATAATGAGAATAGTATAAAAAGTATTGAAAACAATAATAAAGAAGTGAATAGTAATTTTCTAAAAAAGTAAATGAGCAACATATAGTGGAACGGACGGAAATGACAAGATAAGCAACTTATAGTGGCACGGAGTGAATAATTTTTTAAAAACAAAACAACGATATTGAAAATAGTTATGTGTCCACCATATGATAATAACACCTACACAAATTTATATAATAAAATAAAATAAAAGTAAATATATAAATTTGTGTTATAATTTCCAATAGTATTAATACCCATAAAATATGTATGCACATTTGTTAAAATGTATAGAAATTAATATTTTATTGTTTTGAGCGTGCAAATAATTTCAAGACAAATAGAGAAAATAAGTATGCAATGAAAGCTTAGCCACAGTTTTCACAACGTCAAAATCCTCATTCCTAACAAAGACTGTGTAATGAAGTTGTTGGTTAGACGGACGAATTGGGTCAATTGAAAGATAAGAACTACTAGGTCCCACAGCCATTGAATTCTTTTGTCTACTTTCTAACATGACCCACAATATTTAAACTATAACAAGGTTAGTCCAAATAAAATGAATTATTGTTTTGACCAAATCTTCTAGTCTCCTTTGATTATTGCGGGGCATATCTCATTTCAAGATTTATCGACTGACTTGATCGGCATCCTATTTTCCAGTCTATTTCATTTTTTTATTTCCATTTTTTTTAATTGCTTTAGTTAGTATAACTCTATATGTTACGCTTAGACAAATTTTCTTGTTTTCACCTAGGATTCTTGCTAAAGAAAGCGTCTAAAAATAGTTTATGATAAATTTTTCATGAAATTATTTTAATATATTAAATATCTGATTAAATATATTAAAATATTTATTAGGTGTATCAAAAGTTGAGGTCAGTGTATATATTTTATTGACATCAACTTTTGATACACCTTATGATGAGATTTTTGATACACCTTGTTAAATATTTGATACTTTTAAAACTTGTCCATGATATTAAATATTTGATACTTTTAAAACTTGTCCATGATAAGCTTATCATGGACTATTTTCATACAATACTTTGTCAAGTATTATATGTACAATACATACGAAAAATAGAATTTGTGCGTATTAATTTTGATTTGATTCGAATTGTGATTTGATCCAAAGTATTTATTTATTGACAATTTAAATTGAATCAAATTGTTACACACAGATTCTATTTTCATGTGTATTATACACGACAAATCCTATTTTCGTGTGTATTGCACACAAATACTATTGAGTTAATTCTATATAAATACACCACCTTTTATTCAACTTTCAATTTAATCTTGAGTTTCACGATTATTGTAAAAAATCTCAATCTTTTAAAAAGTTTCAATTCGATACATTTTTTTTTTCGGTCAGCAACTGATGACGTGTCTCGCCGGAGCTTGTGAAATGTTGCCAAGCTGGCGTACACGTGTGAACATTTCACGCGGTCCAGTGAGACACGTAATCAGTTGCTGGACGAAAAAAAAATGTATCGAATTGAAACTTTTTAAAAGGTTGGGATTTTTTACAATAATCTTGAAGCTCAGGATTAAATTGAAAATTGATTAAAATATGGTGTATTTATATAGAATTATCCAAATCCTATTTTCGTGTGTATTACACACATAATACCCACTCTTTACACTAAGCTTTAGCCTTATATGCATCTAGTGTACCGTACAATTCAAGTGTATTTTTTAGAAATTACACTATTTATTATTGAAAAATCACACATTTTATTACCGAAAATTGTAATTTTAAAAATAAACTTTTCAATAATAATATGCGTGACTTTTCAATAGTATTTCATTAATTTTTAAAAAATGCACTTAAATTGCATGGTGCGCATAATGCACAAGAGAATTACTCTTACACTAAGGCCCCATTTGGTAGCATTGTCAAGAAAAAAGTCATGATAGTGCCCTTAATATGTTTTCATGATTAATCCTGATAACTTTTATTTTCTCATGTTTGGTAAGATGTATAGAAAAATAAAATATTGTTTGGTAGATATTGAATCAAGATAGGAAATCGTAAAATCAATAAACGCAATAATGCCAACAACAATGCCCACATTAATGTCCACAATCACATGAACATTCAATAATTTTAGAATACAAACTACAAAAAATATGACATTAATGCGAGAGATTCAAAACAGCCGATTAAAGAAATTGAAGAACCAAGGCCAATTTAAATGAAAATCTCCAAAACTATGAAATTTCAAACTATGAAATCCTGAACTTTTTAATAGAATTCAACAATAATCTCCTCGAACATTGATTCTCCGCCGCCACACGCAAAATCCATTGCTAGACTCCTGTAAGACGGGAGAGATATGTGGATTTTCTTCGCAAGGCCGCGTAGTTAACAGAGGACGGAAGCTAATCACCCACGAGAGGTGCAAAGACAGTTGTGAAAATATATCAAAGGGTAAGGGTCCGATGTAGTTTCTAAAGAGAAGAAGTGAATTTTATTAAAATATGTAACAAACCAGGTTTTCAACGGGCCTCCTTAAATTTTTTTATGATACACCAAATATGCAGAACTATAATTTCATTGCCCTTTCTGGGCTACCAAACATGCCCTAAAGATTTGAAAAGACAATAGGGCCATTGTCATTTTAGAGTTGGTTGGTACAGTTTTGCATCATTCAATTCTATGTGATCCAATAAGAGTCATTTGAATAGGTGGATTTGAAATCCATAAATTTCACACACAAATAATCACTTTCTTCAAATAAGTTAGTGAAATTACTAATTATTTAGATCCCTTTACTTCCACCTCTTTAAAATTAATAATTTGAAATATGTATCTTGTTATATTTATTATTATTAAATTCATCTATCTAAATGAAAATTAAGTGATATTTAATTGGAATTGCAGATTTATCTTTTGTTTTATTCTTTTGCACTTTCCTTGGTATATTACAATACAAAAATTCATGTAAACCAAAATAAATCCACAAATTTAGTGAGCTTATTTAATAACCAGATAATTTTAACATGAATAGTAAACAAGGAATAAATTTCAAATTATGTGCCAAAACTAACTTTAACCAGGGACAAATGAAAAATAAACACAGCCTGAATCATCTAAGCAAGTAATGGATGTAAAATCTAATGCAAATAAGACAAATTATTATTTGATACCTAAAGATACAAAAGTGTAAAGTGAAGAAGGTTACAACCATTGTGATAGAAAAAAATAATAATCCCAATTTCAGTATAAACTACTCGTTGATTTTGAGCAAAATATAAGTAATATAATGAAAAAAGTGAAAAAAACAAATATTGTGATAAAAATAATTAAAAAGTAATAAAAATATAAATAGTAATTTTCAAAAAAAGAAAAATAATCAAAGCCACGTATAAAGGTTTAATAGTAGGGCACTGAACGAAGATTGAGGCTAGTAAAGCTGAGACCACTCTCACAAAGTGAAGTAAAGGGCATCTTATTCGTTTCCAGTTTGTACGTTGATCCCAATTATTCTGAGAAATTATAAAAAAATATTAATAACATTAATAAAAAAAATGTTTACAAAAATTTATTATAAATATAAAATTTGTTTCTTAAAATTATGTACTAGACATAACTAAAATTATGCATAACAATAATATTTAAGAACGTGAAGTAGAATTAATACAAATTTGTCTAAAATAATACACATTTACGTGCACATTAACTTATAAATATATTTACCAATATGACTATACTTTATATATAAAAAATATTTTCCTTAAAAAATATACCCTCCTTTAGAGTATAAATTCCTACAAAACGAACGAGGCAGTATTATTTTTATTTTAAATTATTTATTCATTTTTTTATTATTATTTTTATAATATTTTTTACTTTTACCTTAATTTATGTAAAAAAAAAAAACATATAATAGAAGGAAGTAACTTCCTATTCATTGAATTACAATAAGATGCAAGAATGGTAACAAATGGATGATGCAAATATCCTTTAAAGGTCTTTTATCGTCACCATCAAAGCACATTAACACCAAGATTCTAGCCTAGGTGAAAGTGAAAAGAGCGTCAAATAGATTCAATTCCTAAATTAAAGTATAAAATTAATCAAATTAAAAATTCGAAAAAAACAAATATGGGCACATCTGAATGCATTGGCATCAATAAAGAGAAGCCAATGCCAGAATCTCAGCACCAGTTACTATCGGCAACGTAAAGCGCTGTAAACACCATCAATAATCAAAGTGCTTCAGTGACTCTAATGTGTTGCCTTTTTCACTCGTAAATTTAAAAAACAGTAGATCTGAAACACGATAATTCGATCGAAAATCGAATAAGAAAAAAAATAAAAAAAGGAAGAATCAGAGCTCAGAAAGTAGTAATATGCTTGCATCAACAAGCCTAATCAAGGCTTTCAAAGTTTGATGGTAATACTCAGCATCACCGCCTCAGAAATATTACCTCAGAAATTGTTCATAAAAAAGGCAGAGTGGAAAAATGGAGACCTCAGAAAAGATAAGAATAAGCCACATCAACGAAATCTAGAAGATTCTCAGATGGTACGGACAATTCTAAACATCACCGGCCCCACAAAATCACCATCGGAATATAGAAGCTATAACAATTGTGAGTCTGTAAAATCACAATCGGAATTTAGAATCTGAAACAATTGTTCATCTGTGTGTGCATAAGCGTGCTAAAGAGAAAAATGATTCAGTCATATCTCATGGAGGAAGGGGAGATGCTCCCAATTTATACTATGAATGAAGCCACAGAAACCCTAAAATTGTGAATTGGAATTTTTTATTGGGCTGAGGCCCATGGGCCTTGAGTTGTACATTTTATAGGCCCAGATTATATACCCCTCCGTTCACATAGGCCCAGATTATATACCCCTCCGTTCACACTCTTTTAATGTCCACATTCTATTTTACTATATTTTTATCAAAAAATTAACTAAATTTTGATAAATATTTACTGAATTAATATTTTTGCGATTTTTTCAAACATATATTTCACACATTTTTATTAAAATATAGAATAAATTTCGACAAAAATATATAAAAATAGAATAAATATATTTTGGGTGGGGTATCTAATAATGTGGAGTTGACCCATTTTTTTATGAGAATCATTTCATACAATTTCCTTCGTTAATAATATACTGAATTTGATATTAAAATAAATTTATTTTTATTATTAAATTAAAATTTTGTTATGACTAATATCTTGAAATCCTGGAATTTTTATTTGTTTTAAAAAAATTATTAATTCATTGAAAATAATTAACAATATTATGGAACAATATGAACAGAGAATTTATGAGTCTTTAATTTGAATATTGTGTAAACTTAATTGAGTATGTATGCGTGAGGTGCAGAAATTGAAGATCAAATTAGTCATATATTTGTTTGATGTTTCTTTTCGATTTCACATAAAAATTGAACACGGAAATAAAATTCAAATATAAAATTCGGAAAATCAGTTGAGGTCATTGTTTATAGAAAATTGGCTTTAAATATAGAAAATAAAAGATCAAAATGAAAATGTGAACAATCTATGGAATACAGTAAAAAAAGGTAGAGTTTTGATGGGTAATTTAAATTTTTTTTATGTAAAAAGTAAAAAAGTTAGTTGAATTGAGTGTAATGTGGGCCCAAAAAGTCAAAAAATAATAACATTTTGTATAAATATGTAGATGTTGTGAGGGTGAAGTTTATGAAAAAATTTGTTTTTTTTTAGGTCTGCAAATTCTTGTAGTACGTCTCAAAAAGGAAAGTTTGTAAATTCTTATGGGACGGAGGGAGTACTATCTAAAGCATAGAGTAGAATATGTAGGATGAATATTATTATGAAAATAATTTTATAGCCGAAGTCTTCCTTGGTGGATTAGACCTTATTTCTTCATGTGTGGCCCCTTTGACATTATTGCAACCATTGGCTTTTATAATCTCTATCATGCAATACAACCATATAGACTAAGAAAAATATTTCTTGAGTGTAGTATGTGTTAGATCATTGAAAGATAAAAGTCCATTTTTCACTTAGTCGTCCACATTGATGTGTCCAGTTGTATTGCATTTTTCATTGATATTGGTATCAGATGAGTTGGGTGACTGGCAAATCAATTGGATATTGAGAAGGTGTTTGGTATAATTGTAAGGAATGAAAATCACATCCCCGTTCGTTTATTCTGAGACTTTATATCTCTAAGCCACCCCCAACTAGGGTTGTATTTCAGCTTTTGCTTCTTGCAATAAAATGCAAGAACGGTAAACAACAGAATCGAACAAATGGATGATGCAAATATCCTTAAAAGGTTGCTTTTATCATCACCATCAAAGCACATTTACCATAAGATTCTAGCCTCATAGGTTGAAAGTGAAAAGACCGTCAAAGCTGGAATTCAACAAATATATTCACTTACGAACCTCAATTGAACGAGGTTTAGGCATTTGTGTACATTACTCATCTTTTTCTACCATCATATCCCTTAGCTTTTGCAACCAGCTAGTATATTGACCATGCTCCTTCTTGTGTAAGAGGAGGAGGAGGGTGCTGGTGAAGTTCTCTTCAATTCCTCTGGAAGCTAGATATTGCCTCAGCTCGTGTTGTAAAGCAGGGTCCAAATCACTGCAGAAGGATGTACATTAGCAGCATAGCACACAAGTTGAGAGTAATGTTTTGAAGTAACATTGCACTCACAAGTTTCATAAGATCAAAAACATGGCATCAATCTCATATTCTGCATTCTAAAAAGATTTTAGTTGAATTCTACATTTCTACTGTTCTTGAAATAAAGTTTTTCACATTGAGAAGACGCGTCCAAGCAAGTAACATCAACCGTGGAGTATATCATGCACAAAGTGTAACGAAAAACAAAAGAGCAACTGTTGAAAATCTTCAAATCTGTAGGTATGTGTGAATCTTTTCTCCGCATCCTTAGTTGACAATTAGCAAACATTGTTAAAATCTTGAAAACCAATCTCATCCCATGAAGAACAAACAGAAGTCTTTGCCTCAGGCAGGATACAATTGATCACACTTATTTTCCTTATGTTAGAAGAATATTAATAACAACAAATTTGAAAAAGAACGCCAATATACACACGTAAAATCATCAATTTTGTTCCACATTATTAGCCAGCCAGTTCAAGCAGCTGGTCAAATCCCAAAGTCCACTTTACTTCAACACAAACAAAACATGATCAACTTAATTTCAATGGGAAGATACCTGAATAAGGGACCTCTATAAAGTGAAGAATCAACAGATGATGATGAGGGGATGTAATATGCATTTTGAATGTCAAAATCAGGTTCACCACCCCCTCTGTTAGAAGCGACGCAATCAAACTGCAAGATGGAGCTCAAACCTGGCTTTTTTACACATATTTTCAGCAAAGCATCTGCAGGGAACCTGCTATTTCCTTGGAAAGTATCACGGCCCAGCAATGCTGAGATGGCCACTTCCTCTCCCGATGTACCTTTTTTCCGCAAGACCACATCTTGGGACTGAGGAGAATCCCACTCCACTACAAACTCCCCCAAGGATCCAATTTTGTCATTCTACAATTGTATATCAACACGGCAAAACAGTCTCGATGTCATAATATAGTAACTCTTTTGTGCCACAAAGATGTGAATGGAAAACACAAGTGCTGAAACAACCTAGTTGTGAATTTGAGCATTTCAACCAAAAGGGACCACAACTTATTGAAGCCAATCACCATCGTATAAGAGGGCTCAAACTTATTCTCTATTTCTCTCCAGTATTTAAGTTATCAAATATAATAAGGCTTTGCCCTGGACACCCATTTTTGCTTCACTAGTACAAAAAGGTTCTGAGTTTCCATTTATTCGATAACTCCATCTTGGAATTGCATGTGAAGTATTCAAGTTTCCCATTATATAATTCCAACAAACATAAAAGCTTAAACACATAAATAATTCTTCCAACGGCACATATAAACATAATGTGGCTGTCTTATTTCCGATTTCATCCGAAAGAATATACCGCATTGAAAGCCCAAATAACAAATACCTAACACAGAAATTAGCAATCCAATTAACACCCACACACACATATATAAATACACTAACAAATACCGAACAGTCCTAACTTTCGGAGAAAATACACACCATATGCAGGAAAAAAAAAGAAGGATTCGGAAAATCAATAGGACCAAAGATTACCAATTCATCAAGTGTCAATTCAATCTGCAAAAAATAGGGAAAAAAAAAGAGAGGGAGGAAAATCGACCTGGAAGCGCATGGAGGAGAGTTCATAGTTGAGCTCAGATTCTAAAAATTTGAGCAAATCCAAATCCTGAATGGATTTACGAGCTCTGCGCAGAACATGAATCATTCTCGCCATAATTCTCACTCCTCTTTCTTCTTTTCCTTTTACAGTCGAACATGATATGCGAATTGGGCTACTATGGAATAGCCCAAATCCTAAAATCCAATTGGGCCCCCTTTGCTTATTAAAAAATGAAGCTCTTTTTATTTATTTCTATAATTTTGAGTATTTTTATTTTATTTTTTATAAACAAGAATAATATGAATTAGTAGTAAAAAATAAGGATATGTATCTTCTGCTGGACAATGAAACCAGCAAATGTTGTTGAGGACTGAAACGGTGACGTATGGTTAAACTATTTTCTCCTTTTTAGTTCATTATCACGGTAACAAAAAGAAGAATCATGACTTGGTCAAAACTAAAAAGAAGAAAATATTTTAATAATACATCACAGTTTTAGTACCTAGTACTATTTACTGGTTTCACTGTCCTGCAGAGGATCCGTTTCCAAAAAAATAAGGTGCGGTATTTAAATCTCCTGGATTTTTTTTTGTTTAATTATTAGTGGATAGTTGTGGAACTATAATAAGTATTTTACAATTAATATTTTAAGTCTTAATTTATTGGGAAACAAATTACTACCTCCGTCCCAGGAAAGTTTGCGGTACTTTTCTGGGCACAAATTTTAAGGAAAAGTGTAATGAGTAGAATGTGTATGGTGGAGATTGTAAGATAAAAATTTTAAAGGTGGAGATTTAAAGGAATATTTTCATTTCGGGAGTATGCAAACTTTTGTGGGACAAACTAAAAAGGAAAGTATGCAAACTTTTGTGTGACGGAGGTAGTATCATCAATTACATTTTACCATTAGTAGAGTAAGTCTCTTGTGCACAAGTTACACCGTGCAACTCAAGTGTATTTTTAAACAGTTACATCATTTATTACTAAAAAGTTACACAAATTATTACTGAAAATTTACACTATTAAAGATACATTTTTCAGTAATAACATGTGTAACTTTTCAGTAGTATTTTGTGTAACTTTTTAAAAATGAACTTGAGTTGCACGATGTAACTGGTGCATACAAGACTAAGCCTTAATATAATTATAATCAAATTAAATTAAGATCTTTTCTAAGTCGAAGGACTTGGAAAAAAAAAGAAATGTAGAATATTAGTTTATATAAATAAAAGTATACAAACTGTCTCACAATGAAAAAAAACAAGTTGGGTACAACTGGTGAACAAGATACTAAACCAATTTATAGTGACTTTCTATTACAAATTAGGTCTTCTATAAATTTTTAGGTATAAAAAATACTTTTTAATGCAAAAATGCAGCAATTCAACATCAGTATAACATAATTAATTGAAGAGAATATTTGTATATTAATGAAAAAAATTAAATATAAATTTGAATGCAATATTTGTTCATCGAGAATATGCTAGATAAATGGCTTAGTAAATTATTATTTTAATTGGTTTATTTCACAACTAATTTTCAACAATATATTTAGGGCTCATTTGGTTCGTAAGACAAAAATATCTATCCGCCAAAAATATTAGATAAAAAATAAAATACAAGAAATGAGTATGACCTTGAATTTTTCAGCCCCTACCCACAGCGGGCTGGCCCGCTCAAGCCCGCCTAATAATGGGCTGTGGCCCAGTCCACCGAATCAGGACATTTGGATTTTGTCTACATTATAATACGGTCCACATAATAAAAACATGTTTTTTTTCCAATAATTTGGATAAATTATGACCTAACTCATGATCCCAATTTGTGGCTTGAATTTATAATCTCATATAATAATTTTCGCCTTGCACCAGTTACATCGTGCAATTCTAGTTCATTTTTTAAAAGTTACACAAAATATTATTGAAAAGTCATACATTTTATTACTGAAAAGTGTATTTTTAATGGTGTAACTTTTCATTTATAATTTGTGTAACTTTTAAGTAATAAGTTGTACAACTTTTTAAAAATACATTTGAATTGCACGGTGCACATGGTGCACAAGAGACTTACTCATAATTTTCAGTATCTATTGGATCCCGATAATTATGCGTATATAGAGATGTTATGGAGTTGAATGCCTAATGATTTGGAGCAATAAATATTCTTAGTACTCAACGGAGTAATAACTAAGCTCGAGAGCACAAATTTAGCTATTAAATGAACAATATAAAGAAAACAATAAAAGAAAAAAGAGATTTGTCGAATTTTTTAGACCCAAACTTAAAGTTTTCGGATTCTTTATTTGGCGCCATAAAAGACTTTGTTTATAATGTCTGGCGTTACACTCGGTTGTTGGCTTTAGAATTTGTCTTACCCATGCATTACATGCATGAATTTGGATCATATTTATTTTCTCCATCAGTCCTTGTGGACAATTAGTTACCAATGCCGTAGAGCCACGTATATGATGTCATAGTTATATCTCTTTACATAGAGTGATCTTTTATCTAAATGTATATGATTTATATGTATCATCACTATTACAAATGATATTTTTCATAACTGAGCCTAATTTCTTATACCTTTACATTTTCCGCATTCTCCATACAATACGAATACCGAGGTTCATAGATTCGACTTGACTCACTGTAGAATATTAGAAAAAAAGAAAAGAAATGTAGAATATTAGTTTATATAAATAAAAGTATACAAACTGTCTCACAAGGAAAAAAAAAACAAGTTGGGTATAACTCGTGAATAAGATGCTAAACCAATTTATAGTGACTTTCTATTGCAAATTAGGTCTTCTATAAATATTTAGGTATAAAAAATACTTTTTAATGCAAAAATGCAACAATTCAACATTAGTACTCCCTCCGTCCCAACTCTTTCTTCCAGTTTTTTCATTTTGGGACGTCTCAACTCTCTCTTCACACCTTAAAAAGGAAATAATTTACACTCACAAAAGTCAATAAAATATATTTTTTATATTTTATTATTCAACTTCACACTCACATACTCCAACATTTATTTAATATGTGTGTCCTGGTATTTTTGAAGAAAGACCTGGGACGGAGGGAGTACAACATAATTAATTGAAGAGAATATTTGTATATTAATGAAAAAAATTAAATATAAATTTTAATGCAATATTTTTTCATCGTAAATATGCTAGATAAATGGCTTAATAAATTATTATTTTAATTGGTTTATTTCACAACTAATTTTCAACAATCTATTTATTAGATAAAAAAAAAAATACAAGAAATGAGTGGGACCTTGATTTTTTCAGCCCATACCCCACAGCGGGATGACCCGCTCAAGCGCACCTAATAATGGGCTGTGGCCCCATCCACCGAATCAGGACATTGGATTTTGTCTACATTATAACACGGTCCACATAATAAAAAATGTTTTTTGTTTCTCAATAATTTGGATAAATTATGACCTAACTCATGATCTCAATCTGTGGCTTGAATTTATAATCTCACATAATAATTTTCAGTATCTATTGGATCCCAATAATTATGCGTATTAAAAAATTGAATTAGTCTTGTATGCACCAGTTACACGGTACAACTCAAGTTCATTTTTTAAAAGTTATATAAAATACTATTGAAAAGTTACACATGTTATTACTGAAAAATGTATCTTTCATAGTGTAACTTTTCAGTAATAACTTATGCAAATTTTCAATAGTAAATTGTATAACTTTTAAAAAATACACTTGAGTTACACCGTGTAACATGCTGCACATGAAACTTACTCTAGAAAATTTATGGAGTTGAATGGCTAATGATTTGGAGCTATAAATATTCTTAGTATTAAATGGAGTTGAAAGACATTTTGCACTCGTTAAAATTCTAGCTAAATTGATTCCCCTCGCTATTTCCTTGTTTAATCTCCTTTTTAAATCTTTTTTTTTGTAGTGTTATAATCTTACATAATAATTTTCAGTATCTATTGGATCCCAATAATTATGCGTATTAAAAAATTTACGGAGTTGAATGGCTAATTATTTGGAGCGATAAATATTCTTAGTATTAAACGGAGTAATAACTAAGCTCGAGAGCACAAATTTAGCTATTAAATGAATAATATAAAGAAAACAATAAAATAAAAAAGAGATTTGTCGAATTTTTTAGGCCCGAACTTAAAGTTTTCGGATTCTTTATTTGGCGCCATAAAAGACTTTGTTTATAATGTCTGGGGTTACACTCGGTTGCTGGCTTTAGAATTTGTCTTACCCATGCATTACATGCATGAATTTGGACCATATTTATTTTTCTCCATCAGTCCTTGTGGACAGTTAGTTACCAATGTCGTAGAGTCACGTGTATGATGTCATAAGATCTCTTTACAAAGAGTGATCTTCTATCTAAACGTGCATGATTTATATGTACCATCACTATTACAAATTGTATTTTTCATAACTAAGCCTGATTTTTTGTACTTTTACATTTTTCGCATTCTCCATACAATACGAAGACCGGGGCTTATAGACTCGACTTGACTCATATCCTTGTCTTGCCTCGTCTCACCGTCTAAATAGTGAGTTACTTAGTGTCTCTGCTTCGTTGGATGAAGAGGAGGCTCTCTAGATCGATCAGGGAATCGTGCCACGATAGTGTCATTTTAGAAATTTAATTTGCATCAAATTAAAAAACATAAAATTTACTTTTTATATATTTCTAAAAGGTCTATTATACATTAATAATTTCTAAAAGATCTCTTATATTCTAATACTCTAAAATATTTTCTATATTTTATATTAAATTTGGGATAAATTAAAAAATTATAATACTAATTTTTATTAAATCTCGTTTCACTTCACAAAGGGGAAATGATTTGGTAAACGGAGGGACCCGAGGGAATATGCATTTTATAAATAAAATAGTGACATATAAGTAAATATGTGTATAAGTATGCTTTCAAATAAATATTCACTAATACACATTTACATTAGAGCTCTCTAAGAGAAAACTATCTAAGTAAACCTCCCACTTAGATTACTGTCTCTTAGAGAGCTCTTATTAGAGTAATAAGAGTTCTCTAAGTGTAAATCTGTATTAGTGATTTCTTTTTTTATTATTATGTATATTTGTATGAAATGTCCAAATAAAAAAAAATATGCAAATTTTATGGGATATATATGGAGTATTTTGAATCAAAATTTGAACTCTAATTACGAAGCGATGAGTAATATTGACAATAATAATGTCCACATCAATAAATATTTTTGATTGTGATGTGGTTGAAACATTTTCTTTCAAATTATTATGCATTTTCTGGCGAAACCTAATTGTTTGTTGAAGGCCTCTTCAATGATGTGAGAGAGGTGACAATTTGTCCAAACTCTAGGTTTTATTGTTAATTTTCCTTTTAACGTGGTCAGAATTTAGTGATTATATATTAAAATATTGTTTCTGGGCCAACTTTTATAATATGCTATTTTGATTAAAATAATGAAACAAATTAATTTAATTGTATTTTTTTGTAGTGTTTATATATATATATATATATATATCTTGTTGTATTTTAACTTTAATTTAAAATTCGTACTCTCCAATGTTTTGAGTTTAAAAAATGCATGCATTAATATTTTAATTTGTGTGTTTTAGTTTTAATATCAATTACTTGTTAATGGTTTATTATAATATGTTTATTTTATTTTCATTGATAAAATAATAATTTCAAATATAAATTTAGTTAACTAATTAAAAATATGAAAAAAAGTGTAGGTCTCTTGTGAACTCAAGTTCACATGAACTCATATCACTATTATATATAATCACTATTACTGTTATTTATATATATCATCACTTTCATTAAATTATACTTGATTTTTTAACAGTGACAGTGTATATGTATAATAGTGATAATGAATATACGTAACAGTAATGTATACAAATAACAGTGATAATTGGGAACCCGAGTTCACCGTGAATCGGATTCATACGAGTTTTTGTCTGAATAAAGAGAGCTGAGATGATAGTGTTTAAAGGAGAGATGATAAAATTAAGCTGATGTGGTCATCCATTTGCCCATCGAACATGACCTCAATATATATCTAAACAACTCAACTCGACATTATCGACTCATGATACTATAATACTACTATTAAAAACAATATATATGCATGTATAATTATATATACAATCCGACTCATCATAAATTTAATTTATGGACAAAGTATTGCACGAAAATAGTTCATTATAAGTTAATTATGAACAGGTTTTAAAATATTAAATATTTAATTAGGTGTATCAAAAGTTGGGGTCAATAAAATCTATATATTGATCTCAACTTTTGATACACCTGATGAATATTTTAATACACTTGACCAGATATTTGATATTTTAAAGCAATTTCATGCTAAGCTTATCGTGAACTATTTTCACACAACACCTTGCGTCTTACCAATAATAAATTTCACACTTCAAAAATAAAAATAAAAATAGAATACTTATATAATATATACTTACTTTATTTCAAAATATTATTTATTCATTAGTTAAAAAAATTAATAAATCATCTTTTAAAAAAAGTTACATATCCAGTACAAAGTTTTAATTTAAGATGGAGAGCAATATAAAAAATTATAAAACAATAACTCGCTGTTTCATTTTGGACCCATTATCTTTAATTCTGTGATATATATAGTGTATTTTTGGAGGTAGTCAAGGATGAAATTATCGGTATCGATGGAAATATTAAGGTTTTAAATTTGTGAAAATATCGATGCATATATCGATATCGGTAAATTAAAAAATTACAAAAAATTTAAGAACAAAAATATAATGCATAAATTTAACAAAAGAATTTGAATAAATTTTATTTTGTGATAAATTTATATATATACATTATTTTTTAAATTTTTTAAAATTTATCAATATTTTCTTGATATCTTTCGATATTTGGTTTAATTTTTGAAAAAAATAAGCTATATAGATATTACAGATTGATACACCTACATCATCTCAATATATGTTGTGAAGGCACTTATTTATATTTTATGTGTATTTATAGTATTTGTTTTATTAATGTGGTATATATAATAAGACAAAAACTTGTAAAAACTTATTTCACGGTGAATTCAGGTTATTAATTATTAATGTAATTAGTGTCATGTGTATACACTATCACTGTTATATATATTCAGTATCACTGTTATACATATACATTATCACTGTTAAAATATCAAGTCTATTTTTATAACAGTGATAATATATATAAATAATAGCTATATTGAATATACATAATAGGTAATATGAGTTCATAATTCACGATAAAAACAATTCTCATTACTTCCTACTTTTAGTCAATTTTTTGGTCAAGAATCTGGTAAAACAACAATGTCTTGCCTCTTTATTTTAAAACTAAACATCACACACAATACAATACAACAAAAGAAAAAATGAACCCTAACAAACATCCAATAGATAAAATACAACCAAGTTAATCAATCCTGTCGTGTAATATGAGAAATAAACGCCTCCATCTCCACCCTCGACGCGCCGCCCTTCTCCGTCGCCCCTCTCACCACCGCCGCCAGCTCCCCCACCCTCTTCCTAATCTCCTCCCCTTCCTCCGACGCTATCAACCTCCTCACCACCCCCTCAACCGTCTCCGCCTCCACCACCTCCCCCCCTCCCACCCCCCATTTCCTCACCGTCAGCCCCACCTTCAGCACCTCCGTCACCAACACGGCGTTCGTCGGCTGATCCGAGTGCATCGGCCACGCCGCCATCGGAACCCCCATTGTTATACTCTCTATGCACGAATTCCACCCACAATGCGTCATAAACCCGCCCGTCGACGGGTGGGCCAAGATCTCGGGTTGCGGGGCCCAATCCCGGACCACGAGCCCCCGACCCGCGACCCGATCTTCAAACCCGGCGGGCAGATCTAACCGCCGGGTTTCCCCGTCGAAAACATTGGCCTTATCCGCGTCGCGCACGACCCAAATGAACTTGTGATTGCTCCTCTCCAGCCCGGCGGCCAAAACCCCCACCTCCTCGTCCGTCAAAGACGTCGTTGTTCCGAATGTCACGTAGATGACCGATTTCGGGCCCTGCCCGTCCAGAAATTTCAAGCACTTGTCCTCCGATTTTCGGGCAGCCGAGGAGAGATTCGCCGGAATCAACGGCCCTATCGCCCAGCTCTTTTGCTTGCCGTTGATCTCTTCCAGGATTTCCAGAGACTGCCCTTCCATCAATCTGCAGGTGTTGTACAGATCTCCGGATTTGTAACTCAGGGCGCCGTTCTGGAGGGCGATGAAGTACTGGAGGCCGTACGATATGGTGGACTCGATCAATGGCAGATCTCTGAGGCGGTGTATGGGGCACTCGATTCCGATCTGCTCGCAGACGAATTTCACCTGGCAGTAGCCGGAGAGGCAGTTGAAGGCGTACGATTCCGCCGTCGGAATCGACGCCACGTCTTCGACGACGGAGGAAATTAGGGGGTCGTGGATGACGATGACTCGCCGGTGACTTTCCGACAGTGACGCCATTAGCTCGCCGAGTGGGGCCCTCATGCTCATGGCGGCGTCCCAGGCCGGCTGGAGGTGGGCGGGGAATTTGTTGGCCGACGTCGGGTCCGGGGCAGGGGAAGGGAAGGGGGGGATTGGGAGGTCGTCGAAGTGGATTCTGGCGACGTCATTAGGGTTTAGGCCGTTGGCGCGGAGCTTGGCTTGGCGGTTGTGGATGGCTGAGCCGACGTAGTGGACGGGGATGCCGAAGGAGGAGATTTGGCAGGAGAGCTGCAGCATCTGGTTGAGGTGGCCTTGAGCGGGGAAGGGCACCACGATGACGCAAACCCCGGCGGTGGTAACGTCGGCGCCGCCGTTGTGGGGGTGGTGGTTTGTTAAACTTCCCATTGTGTTGGAGTTATTGGGATTTGAATTGTGAGATTTTAGCAAAGACAATTATTCCACGTTAACTTGGAGACATTGGTTCATGTATATATAATACTCCATCGATGCATCATGCATGAAACTTTTTTTCATTAAAGAAAAAAAAAATATTACGGGACTAAATTTTTATTGTTAGTATGAGATATTTTTAAATAAAAAAAATTCAAATATATAACATATAAATTTAATAATATACAAATTTGTATAAAATATTCAAATAAAAAAATATACAAATTTTTATAAAATAGAAAAAATATTTACTTATAATTTTAAAAAAAATTAAGTAAAATATTAATATAAATATAATACTTTTATGAATGTGTATATGAATGATTTTAAAACGTACAAATAATATTAAAAGTTATTAGTGAAACAAATGTAAAAATAGTATTTTAAAGTTGTGATTTTGCTAGTACTATTAGTAAACGTTACTATTTAATCAATTGAACACCAATTGAAATTAAAAAATGTATATATTATAAGCTAGAGTTTATATAGTCCAAATCTCTTTCATGATTTATTTGGGATTATATAGAAAATGTGAATGAGGTGTCAGCGAGTGCACATGGAACTGTGGAAGATCCCATTACTGTTTTTCTGTACTATAATTACATATGCACTTTCTATATTTGTTTTAAATTATTTAAATAAATTATATTCTTGTAATATTTAGTACTCCTGGGACGACACAATTTTTTTAAAAAATAGTGTGTTGTGTAAAGTTATATTATTAAAATAATGAGATTAGTTGGATTGTGAGGATAAAATTAAAGTAATAGTTTCCATTTATAGAGTGTGAAAACAATTGTGGGACGGACGAAAAAAGAAAGTGTGAAAACAATTATGGGACGGAGGGAATATATATTTATAAAAGTTACTCCCTCCGTCCCAAAAGAACTTGCAAGTTTTCCTTTTCGAGACGTCCCACAAAAACTTGCAAGGCCAAAAATGGAAATCTTTTTATAAATTTCACCTCACAATATCTATATATTTACACAAAATGCCATTACTTTTTCATTTTTTAGACCCACATTACACTCAATTCAACTAATTTCTTTACTTTTTACATAAAATTTTATCAAATTAACCTTCAAAACACTACTTTTTTTTTTTTACTTTATTCCACTTTTTTCTTAATTTGTGTGCCCCTCACCCCTTGCAAATTGCTCCGAGACGGAGGGAGTATTTTTTTTTTTACTTTTTCTTTTACCTATATTACGCGCAATTCAACCAATTTTAAACTTTATATTCTTCAAATATTTTTTTTTTCAAAAATATATCAACTTCATAGTACAAACATCAGTAACACCCTATGAGTAGTTTATACTCCCCAGGTCCCGGATCTTTTCTGGGCACAAAGATTAAAAAAAGTATAATATGTGAGTGTGAAATTAATTAATAAAATATAAAAAATATTGGGACATTCAAAAATAGAAAATGTGGAAAAAAAATGTTGGGATGGAGGGAGTATATTGATATTATTACCGCTATGTCTTAATAACTTTTACCTTTTTTTTCTTTTCAAAATGTTACATAATAAATCTCACGTTTTATAAATTAAAATAAAATATTTTTATAATATTTATCTTATTTTAAATAATCTTTATATATTGATCTAAATAATTAATAAAATACATATTTTAAAAAATTATATATTCTTCTGAGTAATTAATTGTCATAGGTGTGGAGGTCCATTCTGTGGAGTCCGATCACTGCTCATTTGAACCCAAGGATAGTGACATTATTTTTGCAAATCATGTTCTCTCCTACAAAGACATTTCATGCGCAAAAATTACAAAATTGTTGCTCAAGTGGTACTATACTACTTATATACGCATTCCATCGTTTCTACGTAGTTTAATGCGATATATTGAAAGGTATTATTATCTCCGTCCCACGAAAGTTTGCATACTTTTTTTTAATTTGTCCCACAAAAGTTTGTATACTCCCAAAATAAAAATATTCCTTTAAAATCTTTACCTCACAATCTCCACCACACACATTCTACTCATTACACTTTTCCTTAAAACTTGTGCTCAGGAAAGTACCGCAAATTTTTCTGGGACGGAGGTAGTATAAAATAATGTGATAGTCATTTACGATAAACCACTCAATACCATATTCACTACCGACGTGAGATACCTTAATACTCTCTCTGATCATGCGAGAGATTCATCAGGCTCGACATGCGGGATTTCACAGGTGAATCCGCACATCGAGCAAAGGGGTGGCTCTGATACCATGTATGAAAGCCTAAATCACTTAAAACTCAGGCTGTAAACGAGAGGATTATCCAGACTCATAAGCCCACTCAAGACTACATTAACTGCTATTGTCTTTGATTAATTTTCTAACTATTATAATATAAACATATATACGTAAACGTATCTTCAGTCTTTTTTATTTTTAATACAAGTCGTACACGTTAATTAACGTTGGAGATATGAACGATGATTCCAATTCAAATTTCTCGAGTCACGTACGTCATAGATTGTGGTGTTCTTCTATTTAATTAACTTGATCGTTCGACATATTAGAGTAATTAACTCTTGTTTGAAGAAAAAATATTTTTTTAAATAAAATAATAATAAGTAATATATATTTGATATTTTTTAATAGAACGTACAGAGTGTTAGTGTTGGAGATAATTTTTTTTTTCATTTAAATTTGGAGTTATATAAAGGCTGTCATGCACACAAGTGATGTAAGAAGAATTAAAATATTATTTGATGAAAGGGACAAATTATATATATATATATATACTACCCCTTCCGTCCCGTAGGAATTTGTACCCTACGAGACGGTACATTTTTTAAGAAAAATGTGTTTTATATATAAAGTAGAGACATATGGGTAAATATGTGTAAAAGTTTGTGAGTATGCACGTAAATCAATGTTTTCTTTTTTAATAGTGTACAAATTTGTGTGAGGCGTTCAAATAAGAAAAGTGTGCAAATTTCTGTGGGACAGAGAGTATATCAATATCTATTTGAGGTGGTGAAACACAGTAAATCCTGATCAATAATGAGCCGAGTAATGAAAACCACCAACGAACTTGTTTTAATATTTAATGTTACATAAATATATACATGTGAGTTGTGACATGTATTTAGACTTGTCCACGGGGCGGGGATGGGGCAAATCTCCATCTCCTCCCTGCGAATTTCATGGGAAAAAATTTATTCTCATCCCCGCTTCGTTGGGTAACTCGTCTCCGTGGGAATTTCTTGTTTTTCATGAACTTTTTTTTAAAACTTTAAATAATATATATTTAACAAGCATAATTAATTTTTTAAATAAATAAAAATTAAAAGTATTATTAAAATTTAAAATGCATAAAATACATTAATTTGATATACTCCTTCCGTCCCAAAATTACTTTCACACTTTCCATATTTGGACGTCCCAACTCTTTTTTCACATACTTAAAAATTAAATTTTTTATACTCACAAAAGTCAATAAAGTACATTTTTTCTTATTTTATTATTTAACTTTACACTTACATGCTTACATTTTTTAAATTCGCATACCCGAAACTACTGTGAAAGTAGTTTCGGGACGGAGGGAGTATTTTACATTATATATACATGAATAATTAAAACATCAAATTTAAAGCTCAGAATGTAGAAATTTTTTATTGATAGAATAATTTTCAACTGAAAAGTCGTCGAATTTAAGTTTTAAGTTTGAAAGAAGTATAAAATTAATTCAATTATATTAAATTATATATATATATATTTATATATATATTTATATATATTTTTTATCGATAAATATTAGTTGTTAGTAGTTAGAAGTTAGTTCACCAAGTTTCCTTACACTCCAAGTTCAACCTTATATCACCCCTCCTAATTCGTTCCCAAATGAAATCGAACCCAGGTCATTCACTCAAGTGAGGAGTCCGGTGACCAGGTGAGTTAACCCACCTGGTTATATATATATATATATATATATATATGTGCAATTGTGAATTTAATGTGGACCTAAGATTTTGGTTCTAATTTTTAATTCGTCGTGGAATTCCAGTGACATGCATGATGGGTCGACGTCTATAAATATATATAGACATATTAAGGTTGTTTATCTTTTTAAGAAAAAAAGACTCTTAACTGATTTATTATTTCATCAAGGAAAACCATAACACTTATATACACTCGTCTAGGCTTAAAATTAGGGACCTTATAGTAGCAATTGTTTAGGAGTTTCATACGTGAGTAAGTCCTGTATGAGATACATATAAATTTGATATTGTATTGGATACTCCCTCCGTCTCAGAACTATTATGACCGTTCATAGTAGTCCTTGGCATTCAAACAAAAAAAAGGTGATTATGTGAGTGTAAAATTAAATAATAAAATAAAAAAAGTTTATTTTATTAATTCTTGTGAATGTAAAATATTTCATTTTTAGGTGTGCAAAAATAAAAATGGAATGTTCAAATAAAGAAAGTGTGAAAGAAGTATGTTTTTGGAAAATTTGTACATTACATGGGTACATATACATAAACACACACTCTATACAAGAATTTTGAAGTCAAATGCTAGTATGGTTTGAGGGGCACATATATTAAGAAAAAAATCAAATAAAATAGAAATAAAGTAGTGTGAAGGGTAATTAGATAAATTTTTTTTGTATAAAATAAATAAATTAGTTAAATAATTTATGGTGAGAATGAAATGTATGAATTTTATTTTATATTTGTAAATTATTTCGGAACATTTTAAAAAGTAAAATGTGCCGATCTTTGTTCGAGCTCCACTTCCGCGCTAGAGCTTGCTTTTTCGAGTCTTTCTTCTCCACAACAACAATATGCAAATTCATGATTTTTGTAGCTCTAATTTCATCAAATTGCTACCACGATTCGACAGTGATGGAGACGACAATTGAATTTATTAGAAAAAATTAAATTAAATTTACTGATTCAGTATGCCACGTTTGAAAAAGGACACGCAACCCAAAATTAATACTATTTTCATCCCATACTTTTATACATTTTATTCTGGTCCCATAATTATTTATCTTTTCAATTTAGTCCTATAATAATTCAAATTTATCCAAATAAGTCCCAAATGGCCGGAAATAAATTAAAAAAGAAAATAATTATGGAACTTAAACAAAAAAATGTAAAAATTATGGAACAAAATATAGTATTAATCCTGGAGTGGGTCTCCAGTGCAATATTGTACCGTGCAATATGCTATTAAAATGGAAATTTTAAAAAACTCGCGGGTCAACAGAGTCAAAGTAACAAAATTCCCGGATTTTAAACGGGTCGGAATCGGATTTGAGTAATTTTTAAATTCCAGGATTTTCGCTCTCAGTTGGTGATAATGTATGAGTAAATTTATGCTACTATAAGGTCAAACGTGTACTACAATAAGAACAAATGTTATTTTTTTTTACATATATTCATTTGTTTTTGTAGAAACAAACATTTTTAATACAATGTAAGATCAATATATGTGTTACTATAAGAAAAAAATATTAGTTTTTCATAAGTATTTATTGGTTATTATTGAAATCATTATTTTTAAGATATAGAAAAAAAACATATTTTGTCTTACAGTAACACACATATGTTCATGTAGTATATATTTTGGGACTGCCGAGATATAATAACACATGTAAGGTATTATTATATTATCAACATATAAAATCAATAAAAAATGGACAATAAATTAAGAAACAAATATTTGTTCTTGTAATAATACATATATTATCCTTATATTTACTTTAAAAGTACATAAAATTAATTTTTTAAGATGTAATAACACACATTTTGTCTTACAGTAACACACATATGTTCATGTAGTATACATTCTGTGACTACCGAGATAGTAACACATGTAACGTATTATTACATTAACAACATATAATATAATCAACATAAAATTAATAAAAAAATAAAAATTAAATTAAGAAACACATATTTGTTCTTATAAAAATACATATTATCCTTATAATTATTTTAAAAGTACAAAAAATTATTTTTTTAAGATATAGCAATACACATTTTGTCTTACAGTATCACACATATGTTCATGTAATATACATTCTGGGACTGCCGAAATTTTTCTTTAAAAAGTTCATTTGATCCAATTTCACTCGATAAGGATCCATAACTTTTTAACCAGATATATTACACGGGTCGAATTTGATACGATATTGTATATGAGAATTTGTGATAATCCTGTTTATGTTATTGTGGGATTAAGGGAGTATATGCAATTGGAGTCGCCGGGATCTCGAGGTAACTAAAGAAAAAAAACAAAAGGAGTTGCATATGTTGTTGATTTCGAGAGAGATTTGTGTGATCAATACAAATCTCACAATATATACTCTCCCTCCGTCCCGTAGGAATTTGCACCCTACGGGACGACACTTTTTTTAAGAAAAATAGTTTTATATATAAAGTAGTGGTATATGGGTAAATATGTGTAAAGTTTTGTGAGTATGCACGTAAATCAATGTTTTCTTTTTTAGTAGTGTGCAAATTTGTATGGGACATCCCAATAAAAAAAGGTGTGCAAATTTCTATGGGACAGAGGGAGTATAACTTTTTGTCCTAACATATAGCAAGCATACTTGCTCGATTTGTTGATTTCGAAAGATACTTCTGATCAATACAAATCGGGACCAAAAATAGATGAAGGTTATTAGTTCCACGTGCATAAAAAATAAATATCATACAAATAAAAATATTGTTCTTTCCATTAATTGAGAATTTGCACCCCACGAAACTATATATATAATATATGTTGTATATATAAAGTAGTGACATACATTAATTATGTGTAAATATTTGTGAGTATGCACGTAAATTATTGTTATCTTTTTAGTAGTACGTAAATTTATATGAGACGTTCAAATAAAAAAATATGTGCAAATTCCTGTAAAATAGATGCAGTAAATTATATGATGATGAGTAGTATTAATTAATTTCAGTTCACAAACACTTTGGTGAAATTTGAAAATGAAAAAAAAAGTAAAAAGAAAAATTTAAGATTTATATTTTGAATCACTAGTTATTATTTTTTTATTAATAATTGTTAATTATTAGTTTCACTAGTTATATATCTACAGTATATTTGAAGATAGATTTATATTTCTTTTATCAAATCTTTTGCAGGATTTGAAATTCTTTCTGTCGCTACTTGTTGAGAAAACTCCTCCAAAATTCCACTGTCAATATCAGTTTATATTATTAGTAGGATGCCTTTAGGCAAATAAAATTATTTGCCAAATTTAAAAAATAACGGAAAAAATTTATATGTTAAAATATCGAATAAATTTATAATTGGGAATTTAGACAAATTTGATTCCGAAAAAATAAATTGATTTGGATTTTTAAAACCGGACAAGTTCAATTGGGTCTTTAAAGCCCAATAAATCAAATTAGACCTCTAACCCTAATACATTTTATTGGACTGCTAAAATTTAATAAATTAAATTGGACTTATAAGGCCTAGTAAAACCAAATTGGACATTTAAAGTCCAATATATTAAATTAAGCCTTTAAAGTCCAATAAATCAAACTGGATCTCTTAAGTCAAATTGAGCTTCCAAAGTCTAATAAATTAAATCGAACTTCTAAAGTTCAATAAATTAAATTGAGTCTTTAAAATCCAATAGATCAAATTGTCTAATGCTCAATAAATCAAATTGGACCTCTAAAACTTAATAAATTAAATTGAGTCTTTAAAGTTCAATAAATTAAATTGAGTAAAGCCTAATAAATTATCTATCCGCCCAAAACATGCATGCTTTCGATGGATAGATAATTTTATTCTTTAAACCAAAGACACCCTAAAAGTCCAACAAATTAATTAAGTCCAGATCAAATTCTTGAAGCCCATCAAGAAGTCTGATATGATAAATCAAATCATAGAAGCATGATCCAAGATAAATTTCACACTTTATTTATATGAACGTCTCAATTCTTTTTTCACACCCTAAAAAAGGAAATAACTCACACTCACAAAAGTCAATAAAGTATATTTTTTATATTTTATTATTTAACTTCACACTCACATATTTTACTTTTTTTTTAATATACGTGAAACTCAACATATGAAGAAAATATTGGGACGGAGGGAGTAAATCTTTCTGGATAACTACGAACCTTGACCGGGTCATTGAATGTAGTCTAGAATTGTACTCCCTCCGTCTCGTAGGAATTTGCACCCTACGGGACGACACATTTTTTAAGGAAAATGAGTTTTATATATAAAGTAGTGGCATATGGGTAAATATGTGTAAAGGTTTGTGAGTGTGCACGTAAATCAATGTTTCCTTTTTTAGTAGTGTGCAAATTTGTGTGGGACGTCCAAATAAAAAAAAATGTGCAAATTCCTGTTAGACAGTAGGAGTACATCAAATCAAATCTTCTAGATAAAATTAAATTTTTTAGTCCATCAAATATAACCCGTAAATATAGAACCCTACGCCTATAAATAAACATCTCATTCCATTCATTTGACAGACATCAGATCACAAGTGAAAAATCAATCATCAGAGATCACAAGTTCAAAAAGATCTTTTAATTTTAAAGTCCCGAAAATCCCTAAAAATAACATTATTCAATTGATTTTTATTTTATTTTTGTGGAAGATAAAGGCCATTTTGGTGTAACTAGATATGCATGCAGACAAATATCTTTAATTTTCAGTGCATTTATACAACAAATAATTGAAAAGGAATGGAAACTATAAACATCAAACTTTACGATGACAGACGAGTAAGAAGCTATGTCTTGTACTTTATTTTTTTGAAAGGGCTATGTCTTGTACTTAGTAGTATAACTAACCATGAAACTCAAACTAGGCCCGTTTGATTTCCTCATTCTAGAAGAAATCTTTTAATCAGCATTTCCATAAAATAATTTTTTTTATTATATAGTATTAATTACTATCTCATCAAAATTTTGCGGATTCTTTTTTAACACAAAAAAATTAAAAAATATATATATACAAGGAGTAGAATATATAAATCGAAGATTTTAAGAAATATCTTCATTTTGATGAATATAAGGTTCGTTTGGAGGGAGATTTGACGAACTAACTTGTACTAATAACTAACATTTAACGATAAAAAAAAATTGCATGATCAATCCTTATAGAAACACATTGTTTATACAGACTATATTAAATTTTTTTTAGTCGACCAGTCACATTAAATGATCCCACACAAGACTTGCTCGTAAAATTTTCATCTTGCAATATGGGCAATAAAAGCTTCAATCTCTTTAAAACCCTCACCACCATCCGCCATCGACGCCTCCAAAGCAACACTCACCTCCTCCGCCCTTCTCCGAACCTCATCCCCTTCCTCCGACCCTATCAACCTCTCCACCACCCTCCGCACATCTCCGGCCCTCACCAAACCCTCGTTCCAACCCCCAACCCTAATTCCAACCCTAAGAACATCCGTCACAAAAATGGCATTGATCGGTTGGTCAGAATGAATAGGCCAAGCGGCAATCGGCACTCCCATGCTCAGGCTCTCGAGGCACGAGTTCCACCCGCAGTGGCTCATGAATCCGCCGACGGATTCATGAGAGAGAATCTCGAGCTGCGGGGCCCACTCTCTCACTACAATGCCGTCCCCTCTCACTCTATCTTCGAACCCTTCTGGCAGTTCAATCTCTCTGGCTTCTCCAGAAAATATATCGGCTTTATCGGCGTCCCTCAGGACCCAGACGAACTTCTTCTTGCTCGCCTCGAGCCCCATCGCTAGCTCGCGAGCTGCTTCGTTGGAGAAGGAGACCGTCGTTCCGAAAGAAACGTAGATCACTGATCTAGGAGCTTGCTTATCCAGCCAATCTAAGCATGCATGCTTTCTTTTTTCTCTAATGAAACTTGGTGTGATTGCCCATTGCTTTTTGCTGCCGCTAATTTCTTCTTTGTGCATTAGATCGAGGTATGTACGATCTAATAACCTGCATGCGAGGGAGGGTGATCGATCCACAATTTGATGTAATTTTTAGGAAGATTTAGGATTTTTTGTCCTCTAAATTTTGTTGACTTTGTTTTTAGTGTTGTTAATTTTGGACTTTTATTTTTCGTCCTACAACTTTTAGGAAACTAATTTTATAGTCCTTGAATCGGTTGCCGTATGTCACCCTTCCGATGACAGTCTGAGTAAATATTTACCAACATCAGTTACAATCGGAAGAAAGACATACAGTAGCCGATTATAGGACAAAAAATTAATTTTTAGAAGTTATAGAAATAAAAACAAAAGTCCAAAGTTTATAAGATTAAAAACAAAAAACTCAAACAACAAAAACTCTATTTTTCCTAATTTAAAAATGTGAAACACACAAAACTGCCCAAATTTGTATTTTGCCCTCCTATTGAATTATTTTTTATTTTTCTTATCCTAAGCAGCCAACTATATATTTTACCAACTTTTAGGGTAACTCTACTTCTTCTTCTTTTTTTTTTTTTGATAAATAAGTAATTTTTCCTTTAAAAAGTATTCAATAATTGTTTAGACAATGGTTTTTTCTCCATCTTCTTTTACAGAATGATTTTGTAATATTTTCTGTTTGAATTTTATTTCGGATTTATTTATATTTTTGTTTCTAAAATAATATTTAATATAATAAAATATAAACTATATATTTGTATTATGGGAAATGAATTTTGTTTATGAAAATTTAAGTTTGACTTTATTTCTTTTCTTTCATGTGTTATAATATTTGTATTCATTCTCGAATCTGCAACATCCAGTACTTAAGGTGAAAATTATCGAATTTGTGCTTTTACACACACATATATATAGTAATATTATATATATATTACTATATATAATAATATATATATAATATTACTATATATATATAATAATAATATTATTTACATTTATTTCTTGATTAATTTTTTTAATTTATTATTTAGTAGTTATCTTCATTTTAAATTTCGTTGAAATGCTAAAAGCTAAACAAGTATTTCCACCTTACGTAATCATAATCCAACAAGAAGAAAATATTATTATTCCGATCACACATATTCACATAATTAATTATACATATTTTTATTTTACGACTCGATATTCAGTTCAAAAATCGACTAATCGATGTCTCAAAAAGTTGAGGCATCAAACGATCATGCATACCTGCACGTGTTGTGGATATCTCCAGCTCTCTCTTCAATATTGGAGGACACCATAAACTCGAGCGCCACGTCGGGAATAAATTCCCTCACGGACGGCAAATCTCCCATGCCATGCTCCACCTCAAACGGCTTTCCCATGGCCTCCCAAAGCACATAGAAAAGATTGAAGGCCGACAGGCAATTAAATGCATAGGATTCCGCGTTCGGGACCGTGACGGCGTCGCGCGCTGCCTCGGCCATCATCCTGTCGTAGATGACGACCACTCGGAGTGCTTGCAGCGACACCTGTCGTGCAAACACGCCAATCGGCTCCCGTAGGGCCATGTAGGCGAGGGTGGCCGGCGCCAGATGCGTCGGGATATTGCCCGACGCATATGGGTCCGGCTCGGGGGCGTCAATGGGGGGAGTCGGGAGGTCGTGGAATTGGATTAGGGGTTTCGTGTTAGGGTTTAGGCCGTGGTGGCGGAGTTCGACTTGGCGGTTGTGCGTGGCGGAGCCGAGGAAGTGCACCGGAATGTGGTGGGCGGCGATTAGGCCGGAGAGGTGGAGGAGTTGGTTGAGGTGGCTTTGGCAAGGCAGGGGAATCATGATCACTGATACTTGATGGTTTATAGGCTCCATTTGAATATGTTGTGCACAAAATTATTTAGGATGCGGAATTTTGATAAAATGAAACGAATATAATTAGGGTGGATTTTAGATGAGGCTTGGTTAGAATTTAAATGGGAGGAGGGAGGTGGATGGGGGATTGAAATTTGAAATAAATGTCTAGATTATAAAAAGTATTAGTGACATTATGCATTTGGTGTTATCGTTTAAATTGGAATGAAAACTACAAATTTATTCGGCTGAGTCTTGGTGATTCTCGTCGGACAATTTGGACTTGCATTAATTTTAGTATGAGAGTTTTTTTTTTAAGTAAAGTAGAAAAAGTGAAAAATTATATTACAATATTATTATTATCTCAGCCCCCAAAAGTTAAATATTTGACTTTGCTTAAAAGAGGCTCTCGGCCCATAAAAGAGGCACTTGACATTTTCATAAAGGCCCATGTAATTGACACTACTCATTTTGGGAAATACACTATATTTAATAGGTTCGATAATTTTCTTTCCGAAATTTTAATAAATCTTCGACAAAAAATTTTGAACAAATTTTCATTTTTACACTAGGTTAGAAAAAAAATGCCGAAAAAAGAATTGTGTATCTCCAAAAAGATAGTGTATTTATCAAAAAAGGCTAGTGCGAATAACCTGGGCCTTTCATAAAATAGGCTCTCGGCCCAATACCAGCCCAATACTAATGTATTCTCCATCATAAAATGGTAAAGGGGTGAGCCCAAATCCTCATTTTGGGTCCACTATATCGTATTGAAGTCCGATTTCCTTGCCATGATTCAATTTAAGTTTTTGAGTAACAAAAAAAATAAAATTGTTTGGTTAAATTTATTTTAAACTAAATTTACAGGTTCTAATAATTTATTAATTATTTAAGAGTTTATAAAATATTATTGTTAAATAGTTTATAAATTGTGGAAGTGTTTGACTAATACAATTTATAAGTTTTTTGATAATTTATTATAATAGTTACAAAAAAATTAATTTTAATAAAAATAAATATTTTATTATTTTTTATATTGAGGACGGAGTTATGGAGTGCTGGCAGGGTTCGGACTTCGGAGTGAGGCGGGTGGGTGGGTGAGGGTGGATGTGTTGAAAAAAACAAATTATGATATCTCAACTTATTTTTTTTACAGCTTATAAGATGTTAAGATCTTATGTTAGAAAATCTTATTTTACAAAATACTCTAAGGCATCCTATAAACTTTTAAATTGTTTATAAAATATTTTAAAGAGCTTATAACCTCGGACAAACACCCCTTAATTTAGTAATGAAGAAACTTTTTTGTTTAAATGTAAAAATGATAAGTGTTTCTAAAATTTGTATTTAGAGTCTGCTTTTTATACCACCCCACCCCTGACGTCCTTCATATTTAATAAAAATCGAGAGTGAATACACCAATATATATTGTATAACACCCTCGGATTGTTATGGTTAAAAAAATTAAATAAATGAATTGTTAATATATAATATTTATAAATTTAAATTTTCAGATGTGATAAATTTTTTTATTTGTATCAGATTTTATGCTAGTTAACATCCTGAGAGTTCTTTCAACAATCATGCTGCTATAAGCATACAATGAATTTGCTTTTAAAAAAAAATTATTAACCTTACAATGAATTAATTATTCTAATACGATTATACTCCCTCCGTCCCGTAGGAATTTACATTCTACGGGCATATTTTTTTTAAGGAAAATGTATTTTATACTAAGTAGTGGAATATAGGTAAATATGTGTATATATTTGTGAGTATACACATAAATTAATATTTTCTTTTTTAGTAGTATGTAAATTTGTGTAGAACGTCCAAATAAAAAAAGTGTACAAATTCGGAGGAATTAATATGAATTATTGTGCATGTATATATTTAAGTTATTGTGATAACCGACGTTATATATAAAATTAAGAAGTGTAAACAGCACATTTATTTAATTTTAAACTATTTGCCACCATATAAAGAAAAAATAAAGTAGAGTTGGGATGTGTCCCTCATCATGGTCCGTGGCTGTTTTGGTACTATTACCCACCAACCATAAATCCCACATGTCTAAAAACATTTTAAACATGTTATGAAAGAAAGAAAAAAAAGTCATTCCAAGTATCCCACCTCAAGAGCGAGTGTGATCTTGAGTGAGCTTATAAGCTTGGACAATCCTCTCACTTACAACTTGCGTTTTAAATATTGTAGCAAAATAATTGAGTACATCACCCTCTTTAAATATTGTAGCAAAATAATTTATCGAACATCTTTATATAGAGTAAATTTCAAGTGCACTAGATGCACCGTACAATTCAAGTATAGTTTTAAAAAATTTAATACAAAAAAGTGTATTAGGAATGAACTAAGATCACTATATTAAAAGTCACACATATTATTATTAAAAATTATCTAAAACAATTATATTTTGTAATTTTTAATAATATTTTGTTTAATTTTTTTAAAATATAATTAAATTACACAATACACTTAGTTTGACGTGGCTTATTAATGTGACACCTCCTGTCCAGTAACGTCAATACAAAGTTCCGCAAAGGGGTGTAAAGGGGATAGCCAAAATACCTAATTTGCATAATTTATTTATAATGCATTATTTAAAAATTAAATTGTCTGCACTAAAGCGAAAATTTGAAGATACAATTTGCAATAAAATCAAAATAAACAATAACATTAGAATATGAGTAATAGACTTTGTACTTAAGGTGTATCGTATAACTCGAGTACATATTTAAACAATCGCTTATGTTCTCAATTATACGATAGCGATTGATAAAAATAATGTATAACTGTTCAATGAAACAAGAGTGTGACTGTGCAAGGGTGTTGTTACTGATTTATCAGGCTACATGGACGGATTCATGTGGCTATAGGGGTATTCCTGATAATCGGATAACAAACAATAATCTATAAATAAATAAAATAAGAACAAAAACAACGAGGGGGAATTTGAGAGCTCCTCCCTAAAATATGGCTTTGAGTGCTCTCTTTAGATCCTCCTAACATGTTTGTGTATTACTCAACAAAATCTGATACTTAACAAATGAGGAGACCTTCTATTGGTAACTAGAGGACCAACCATAAAAGACCTAATTGCCCACTATGTTCAGGTCTATTACAATTATATATAACGTTAGAGAAATTCGGACCATTAGGGGATGAATCCGGGTTCCAGTTTAGAAGCCTCAAATTCGTATGATTCTGATCACAACCCAATGAAAACAAAAATAACTATTTAAAATATATTCGAATTGCACGGTAAATCAATTAGACTTTAAACTCGTGTATAAATATATGGTTTTTTTATTGAAAAAATAAATCTAGAGTAGTTACAAACAACATATTATATGATTTTTTAATTGGAAAAAATGTAGAGTAGGTAGAAGCAACACCTTAATTGATACTCTCGATTTCATTTGAAATGCAGCATGTTCTATGAATGAGCAATGTTGGACCATTTCTGTGTGTACTGATTATTACCAGAAAAAAGAAAAGAAGATAAATAATGAAAATGGAAATTTCATGTGAAGATCATGTGTTGTGTCCAAAACAAATTATATTTTATTTGGGTAAAATGACTAAAATCCTTATCGAAAACGTGCCAGCCAGAAATATTGAAAATGGGAAACTAATAATGTAAACAGCAGACTAATATAAACTAAGAACTAGAAGAAAATAGTTTATTATATATATATATATTATAAAATTAAATATCTAAAGAATCAAAATTGATTCTTATTTTATATGAAAAGTATTAATTGTATTCAATTTTGGTAAATATAACAAAATTACAAAAAAGTGTGAAATCTTTCTTTGGTATAAAGGAAATTGAAGCGTGTACTTTACAAGGCATTATCAAATAAAATAATTTTTTTATCGATAAATATTAATTGCTATTGGTTACAAATTAGTTCGTCTCTCAAACTCTCTTTAAATATAAAATTATTTTTGGTATAGAGGGAAATTGAAAAATGTACTTTGGTTGTTGTCAACTTCACATTAAGAACACATTAAATTTGAAAAGAACTAGAAAAAGCACGTACCATGTGGGTGACTGACAATTCGTGTATATATATATATATATTCAAATATGTGATTCACGATGCTATATGATAAGACTAAACAAAATTATTTTGAAGAAACTGTGGTTATTTGTGTCCAAATTTTTGCAACTTATGCCATCATATAAAGCAGTCAAGTATGATAAAATAAAATAGTGTCTCACGGCTATTGTCTGTATGACTAACATAGTAAAATTAAATGAACTCAATTCCTTTTCCTTTTTAATAAATAAAATTTTCTTATATAGAATTTATTGTTTCGTTAAAGAAACTAAGGAACGCTTGGTATGAAAATTCTTAAATGGTGATGAGAGTGAAGATAAATGTATAGTAATTATAGTAGGTAATGAGAAAAAAATGAAGTACACAACATTGATTTTCCTCCTAAATAAAGTAATCATTACCCTCATTTGATTACCATCATCTCATTTTATAATCATCCTCCTCAATCAATCCTCCCTAAAACAATCAACAACATTCTTTTTTATCAACTTATTCTAAAGTTGGAGTACAACACTAATGATGTAACCACCACGAACACAAACTCTAATTCATCATATGTCAGGGTAAAGAAGGAAAATAAAATTTCATTCTCATTACTATTGAAGAATTTGAAACAAGCGCCCCATAAATTTTAACAACCTTTAGTATTTATTTATTAATTAATTTATTTTATCGGTAAATGTTAGTTGTTAGTAATTAGTTCACTTAATTAATATACTCCAAAAATTATCTCCAAATGGTTATATCTACCTTAATTGGTCTCCAAAGAGAATCGAACCTTTAGTATTTATAATTTTTGTTCATATTAAAATAGACGAAATTATTTATTTATAATGAATTAAACTATCAATCACATGACAAAAAAATTAAATAGTATTTATGTTTTGGCAGGAATAATCATGTATTAGGGGATTGACTATTTAATCCATTAAACAAAATACACCCTAAATTTCACTAACTTTATTTTTCGTCTTGTTAAATTTTGAATTTAGTTCTTTCATTTACAAAAACTTATGATTTTGGTCATGCAATTTGTGATACCCGGTCACTCAACCGATCACATGACCAATATCATATTTTTGATAAGTTAAAGGATTAAATTTGTGATACTTGGTCACTCAACCGAGTTGTTATACTTGGCCAATCAACCGGTCACATTACCAGAATCATAAATTTTTATAAGTTAAAAGACTAAATATAAAACTACGAAAAATGAAGTCAACGGAACTTAATGAACAAACAAATATATTTTTCCTTTTCATTTTTTCATTTAACTTTTCAACATGTTTTAATGAAATCAATTTAGTGTCTGTTTTAAAACACTAAAAACTGCTTCTAAAATAAAAATTTCCAAAACTATCCATCACAACTTAAAAAATAATTTTTTTCTAAAAGTTGTTTTGTATAATTTCAAAACAGACACTTTATAATATTAATTAAATAAATTTTTTTAAAAAAATTTAAATTAATTTAAGTAAATAATATAATAAGATTACATTTTTGTATAAAATTATTAGCAAAATAAAATATAATTCAAAAATTAAAAAGCTACAATCAATATAGCCTATCTGGTGATATGAGAAATGAACCGATCCAATTCCAAGCGCGTCAACCCCCCTTCCGCCACCGCCTTCCTGACCGCGCCACCCAACTCGGCGGCCCTCCTCCTCATCTCCTCCCCCTCCGGCATCACCATCAGCTTCCTCACCGCCCTCTCGACGTCGGACGCCCCCACCACCTTATCATCCTTCCCCCGCGGCGCCCAATCCCTCACCACCAGCCCAATCTTCAACACCTCCGTCACCAGCACGGTGTTCCTCGGCTGGTCGGAGTGCATCGGCCAGGCGGCGATCGGAACCCCCATTGATATGCTCTCTATGCACGAGTTCCACCCGCAATGACTCATAAACCCCCCCGTCGAGCCGTGCCCCAATATCTCCAGCTGTGGGGCCCACTCCCGTACCACCATCCCCCTCCCCCTCACCCTCTCCTCGAACCCCTCCGGCATCCCCGCCCTCCCGAACTCGCCGTCGACCACCTCGCCGGCGTCGGCGTCCCGGAGGACCCAAATGAACGCGACCCGGGAGCTCTCCAGCCCGAGCGCCAGCTCGCGTATCTGCCGCACGGGCAGGGTCGTGGTCGTGCCGAACGAGACAAAAATTACCGAATTTGGGCTTTGGGAATCGAGCCACTTGAGGCATCTGGACTCGCTTTTTCGGGCTTCGGGCCGGGTGACGGGGTTGAAGGGCCCGAGGGCCCACTGTTTCTTGTTGCCGCTTATCTGTGGCCGCTCGAGGAGGTCGAGAAACGGGCTTTCGACGGCCCGGGACGTGTTGTAAATTCGGCCCGAATTGAGCTTGTGGAATTTATGCTGGTTGATGACGAATTTGAGAAATTCCGGCGTGAAGCAGCCGTCGAGAGAGGGTAGGTTGTCAAGGACGTCGTCGTCGACGGCGAAGGGGCGGCCTTGGTTCTCCCATAGGAAGAAGAAGATGGTGTAGGCGGAGACGCTGTGGAAAATGTAGGACTCGGCGTTGTGGAATAGGACGAAGTCTTGGATGACGGATCCCATTAGGGAGTCGTAGATCACAACGACGCGGCGGCTGTCGGCGGAGAGGTCCCGGAGGAGGGCGGCGATGGGGCGGCGGAGGGCGTGGAGGGAGTCGAAGAGGGGCTGGAGGTGGGAGGGGAAGTTGATTGGGGCGTTTGGGTTGGGTGGCTGGGTTTGGAAGGGTAGGGGTGGGAATTCGTGGAAAATGATGTTGGACATTGAAAGTGGGTCCCAGCCCTGGATCCTCCGCCGCGCCTGGCGGTTGTGCGTGGTGGTGCCGACGTAGTGGACCGCCACGCCTCGGGCAGAGACGAGGCGTGAGAGGTGGAGGAGCTGGTTGAGGTGGCCTTGGAGGGGGAAGGGCACCATGAGGACCGCCACATCTTTTGATTTCGAAGACATATTGTTATTATTAGAGATCAATGAATTGGTGTTAGTTTAAATGAATAGATGTATATATACATACATGTATAAGTACGATTGCGGCGCATCTCATGCTACAGGAGGCCAACTCACCTTACTAGGTGGGCCACTCCATGCAATTTTCAATTTGTTAGATGGAAATTATATTTATTACTCCCTCCGTCTTTCTATAAGTTGCTCATGTTGTCATTTTCGTCCGTCTTTTTATAAGTTGCTCATTGTTTTTTTACCTTTTTTTGAAAATTACTATTCACTTTTTTATTATTATTTTCAATATTTTTTACACTATTTTTATTACTTTTTCACTTTTTTCCATCACATCACTCATACTTTTTCATTTTTTTTATTACATCACTTATACTTTTTTATTTTTTTCATCACATCACTTATATTTTTTTACTTTTACCTTAATTCGTGTGCCTTATAAAAATACGGAGGGAGTATTTATTTAGTGTTTCTACGCTCGTAAAAGAAAACTCACGTGTAGTGATTATACAATTGATTTTGCTGGCGAGTGAACTCAGTCAAATCGTCACTTGCACTTCCTACCGTAGCGCGCGAGTGAACTTTAAACCATCTTATCCGAATTTAATTTTGTAATTTTTTGTCCAGGACGCCTAATTTTTAGTAAAAAAATCGCAAACCGTTTGCAAAAAGTAATTTTGAAACCCTAATAAAATATAATCAGATTCAATTATACCTTCAGTTGACAGCCGTGGACGGCAGGGGGTGCGTCGGCGATGAGGCGACTGTGTCTGATGTAGCGGCGCCGGCGTGGGAGGAGGCGGCGGTTGAGGTGGAGGAGGCAGCGATGCCTGGCCGCTGAAAATCCGTCGTAATGACTGAGGAAGAGAAGTAGAGAACAAGACTATCTATAATAGATGGTACAATGTGGGTTTCTGAAATTTTAGGTTTAGATAAAGTTCTCATGGGCCATTAGTGAAATTTTGGCCCAACTTTCTCACTTATTTATTTTACTTCAACATATCTATTTATTTATTAGATGATAGTGCTAATTTTATTTGGTGTATAATCATTTTTATAATATAAGATTACATGTTTAAAGAAAAGAATTAAGTGAGTGTAACCTTAAATAAAAAAAGTGTATTTTATTAAATTTTGTAAACATGCATAATTTTTTTAATAAATATATTATATTTTTTATTAAATTACAAATACAACTTTTTTATATTATTTAATCAGAATTTTATCAATTTTATTAGTTTGTTAATAGTAACTTCTGATTATATAAAAAATAAGTTTAATTTAAAAAATAAAAAATAATTAAGAATTTTGCACTGATTGTCTCATGAAAATATTATCATTTATCAAAATACATGTGATAAATTCAAATTTTATATTAGAACTATAAATTTCCGTTTGCTAATACCCTACTTTTCAGAAAAAATGATTGTGCTTAATTTTAATATACAACAAATAAACTATGATATTATATGACAACTCTGATGTCATAGTTAGCAATTATTGACTCAATTCACAGTTCGCTATAGTGACCTATCAAAATATTGGGTCAATAAATTTAATTAATAAATTTACTTTTCTTTCACAATATATTATCATATTCATTAAAGTTTTTTCTCAAATATAATTATTCAATTATTAATTAACATAATTTCTTACAATTAAAATAATGAGACTATATTTATATTATAATTAGTCTTTTTTAAATTTAAATTATGAATAAAATTTCAAAATGATCAAAGACAATAAAAATAATAAATTTTCTATTTTTTTCTAAGTTATTGCCTTTATTTTATTATTATCCACTTAAAAATAAAATATAAATAATTTAAGTATATAAATAATTATGAAAATTATATGCATGCTAATCTATATATTTTTTTAATTGACGAATAACAAATGGTTAAATTATATTTGCAATGAAGACGTGGAATATAGTTGTGTAATTAAAAAAATGGGATTAATTCTATGAAAAATGCAACATATTGTACTCAACTTCAATTTAATATTGGTCTTCACGATTATTATTTAAAAACTCAACATTTTACGAAATTTCAATTCGATACATGTTCTTTTATTTTTGGCCGGCAACTACTGACATGGCTCATCAGAGCACGTGAAAATTTACTACACTAGCGTAAACACATTTAATTACCTTTTTATTTTATTTTTAAATTTTCACATCATATATCATACGCATATATATAAAAAACATACTTTTTATTTTAAAATATTTTTTGGTTGTAGAAGGGGAAAACGTTTTATATGTTTGTAGTATTCAATATCAGATTCAAAAAACACTTGAAAAAACAATCAAATACCTTAGGAAAAATTGTTGTCCAAAATTTGTATCAAATCCTGAAAAATCTCAATACTGGAGGTTTGAATGTGCATATATGAATTGTTTACAAAATGTGAACGTATAAATCGGTCACAAAAAGTGTACATATTGATCATTAAAAAAATGTGCATATACGAATCGTACAAAAAGTGTGTATGTATGTATCCGTACACAAAATATGCACGTACGAATCATGCACAAAAAGTGCATGTACAAATTGTGCACAAAATATGCATATAATATTTTTATGTAAAAGAATAAAAGAATACACTTTATTCACTCTGTAAAAATAACAATAATAGAAATGAATATTATATATATACTCACTCTATCCACCAAATATATGCACCTTTTTTTGCACGTGATTTAAAGCAATATGTCGGATGATATTTTGGGGAATCGTGAGGTCCGTTTATGAATAAAGTGGATATTTTTGGAAAGTATGTCATATGTACTTTTAAAAAATATTCACTTTATTCATAAATGGAATTCACAATACTCCAAAATATCCTCCAACATATTGCATTAAACCACGTGCAAAAAAAATTGCATATATTTCGTGGACAGAGGGAGTATTATATTTACAGACAGTGCAGATGCACGGATGATATACTAGTTTGGAGTAATAATGGGATAAATTTAGTAAAATGGGAACATACATATTTCAATTTAAAAAGATATTTTAATACTCATATAAATGTATATATATAGAAAAAAAATATAGACTAACTCACTTATGAGATGTCTAAGTATCTGTTTTGAAACACTAAAAACTACTTTTAAAATAAATTTTTTCAAAGCTATCTCTCACAGTTTTTTAAAAGAAAAATTATTATACAATTTTTTTTACAAAGTTTTAAAATAGACACTAAATATTTAGTTCGAAATTAATGTGACCATGCTTAGTCATAAAAGTCAACTTAAATCTTAGCTTTAATTTAAAGTGAATAATCAAATCAGAACCATAATACATTACGAGAATGGATTCTCTGCTGGACAATAAAACCAATAAATGGTGCTGGGGAGTAAAACGCTGACGTATTATTAATATATATTTTTATTTTTTATTTTGACCAAGTCATGATTTTTTTTTGCAACCATTATAATGAGCTAAAAATGAGGAATAACTAATCATAAGTCAATGTTTTATTCTCCAGCACAATTTACTGGTTTTATTGCCCAGAAGAGAATCTGCATCCATACATTACATATTTTCCCCTAATATCCCATTATAAGTTTTAAAATAAATCATATTTTTAGCTTAATTTTACTTTCACACAGAACTTACTTTTTAAATCACTATATAAAAATAATTTATAATGAAATTATCATGAAATAATTTTCAAAATTTCAAGTATAAAATATTTGATCAGAAATATAAAAAATTCTCATCATAAGTATAAAATGTCTGGACTATGACAATGAAATTACTCCAACTTTTGATATTGTTGATTTAATTAATTCCAACTTTTGATTATTTTTATGAGATTTTGATATATGTTAAAATTATTTTCATATATACTCTTGGTCAGATGAAATAATACTTTTATGTGTGATTACTTATAAATAAAATAATTTGAAAATGTAAATTCTTCTTATCAATCAATAGCAATAAATGCATTGGGTATATGATGAAAAAGGAGAATATTATCGAGTCTCCATCAACATGTGCGAGCCCAATTTTTATAAAGATTTCGTGTTGGAACATAAACAACTTGATATTCACTAATATTAATGAATTAGGTAGGAGACTCATACTAATTAATGAGGTCGGGCCCACACCCAAGTTAATATGTATTTTTCTTTAAAGTAATAAATTACGTTAATTCCTTCTACCATCGAAGATATAATGTGTTTTTCATTTATGCACATTAATAGTGCAACATCAACGTGGAGAAAAGATCAATTCCCTTTTCCTATTAAAAAATACATATGTCTATTTCCTTTCACACAAAACAATTACTCCATCCGTCCCGAAACTACTTTCATATTGTCCCGGGCACGCGAACAAAAAAAAAATAAGTATGTGAGTGTAAAGTTAAATAATAAAATAAAAAAAAGTGTATTTTATTGACTTTTGTGAGTGAAAAATATTTCCTTTTTAAGTGTGTGAAAGAAGAATTGAGACATCCAAATAAAAAAAATGTGAAAGTAGTTTTAAGACGGAGGGAGTATTTCCATTCACACAAAACAACCTTCTCATATTAAAACTTAAAAGACATTTATAACTTTATTTAGAGTAAGTCTCATGTGCACCAGTTACACGGTGCAACTCTAGTTCATTTTTAAAAAGTTAAACAGTTTATAACTAAAAAATTAAACAGTTTATTACTGAAAAGTGTATCTTACATTTTAGGATGGCGATATATCATGTAAACACACACCTTACATCATTTTCTTTTAAGCAAAAAAAATTGAATGGGAAGGCTCGACTCAAACATAAAAAATATCATATCGAACTATATGTGCCACAAAATTAAGAATTTTTTTTTTTTAAATGCCGAAAAGACGTTCTTGCAAATCCGAATTAAGTTCTTCACTATCTTCATATCTGTCTCAAAGATCATCCAACTCAACTCAAGTAAATAATTACACTCCTCTTATTGAAGTATATTATTTTTAAGCTGGATGATTAATTGGGGGAAAATGTGGGAAATTAAATAAATAAGGAAAACCTATCTAGAATTAATTAAATTAATAAATTAATTATTCAGAACACATAATAATATATTATGTGTATGTCGATAACATCATTAGTATTATACGTATTGTGGATTAATACCAAGATCATCTCATAATTTTTTCACTTTTTTTATTTGGTCTCATAACTATGTAATATTTCAATTAAATCCATAACAATTCAAATCTAACCAAAACAGTCCAAATTAAGATTCTGGAAATGATATATAATATATATAAAACGACGTCGTTTTACTCACCTTCCGGCTACGTGTTATATTTTCCAACGGAATTGGCTCACGCGGCACGTGAGCAAAACGACGTCGTTTATGTCATTTCCGGCGATTTGAAACTAATTTAATTAGATTTGAATTGTTATAGAACAAAATTGAAATATTATATAGTTATAAGACCAAATAAAAAAAAAAAAGAAAAATTATGGAACATTTTGATATTAATCCCTACGTATTGCAAATTGGTGGCTAAAACAAAGTTTTCAATTCCACTGCATGCTCATGATAAATATCATCACTGTCACAAAAGTGGCTAGAAATAACAAACTTGCAAGACACATGTATGGCCTACATTAAATTATGTTGTTTGCCTGTTTTAATTAAAGACTACGTACTACCCATTCTGTTTAAAAAAAAAAAAAAAATTTATTTTACAAAAATTTACCTATTCTAAAATAAAAAAAATTTAAAATTTTTTACCTTTAATATTTTCATCTACAATTTTTACTATATATTTTATTTCTCTCATTTTTTTTAATAAAAATTGTGCCTATAAAATAGTACAAGTTTTTTAGAGATGAAAATAATATAGTATAAAATTGTAATGGATCGACGTTGTCAAATGAAACACTTCATTTCCATTTTGTCACAGCTACCTAATAGTATATCGAAACATTTTGTCGCTACCTGAAAAAAAAATACAATCAACTAATAATAAGGATAATATGCAATAAGTATACTCCGTCCCTCCTGAAACTACTTTGCACGCTAATTAAGAAAAAATAAGTATGCGAATGTAAAGTTAAATAATAAAATAAGGAAAAGTTTATTTTATTGACTTTTGTGAGTGTAAAAAGTTTATTTTTTAGGTGTGTGAAAGAAGAGTTGTACGTCCAAATAAGAAAAGTGTGAAAATAGTTTTGGGATGGAGGGAGTATTTTATATATATTTTGTAGAATATTCTAGATGATAAAGATTGTACAAATATTTTTTAATTTGTTTATTTATTATTCTGACATTATTTTAAGGTGGAAAACTCTTTAATCGTCTCATTATCGATGAAAAAGGCCATTGTATATTGATTTTAAAAAATAATTATATATATTTATAAATTTGTTCATAATATTTTCAAAAAAATATAATATTTTTTTTGCACAAAGCATTTTTTTTTTCACATAATCAATTTGTAAATCTCACAAACGGTTTAACCTATTTAACTTGACTATTTAATAAATAATTTTGTAATCCAACAAATAAAAAAATTTAAATTATTTTTATATTATTATTTTATCCATCTTTCACTAACCAATTATTTATACAATGAAAATAGAATTTATTTGTCCTAGCTCTTGCAGATCAAAATCTCATATTTCAAAACTTTACATTTGATTATTTTATAAAACTATGAGAAAATGTGAAATATAAATTTCAGAATATATATATATATATATATTTATAAAACAACTACAAAATAATATATTTTAAAAAATTATTTTTAATTTGGTACAATATAAAAAAATATTATATCATTCAATTCAAATTTATTTTATTTTACAAAAATTTTATACTATCAATTTAAAAATATCCCACGAATTATTTGGATATGGATCACTGCTGGGCAGTGAAACCAGTAAATGGTGCTGGGTACTAAAATAATAGTGTATATTCTCTTTCCTAACCCTAACCTATTAATACGTTAACAAAAAAAATTATAATTTGATCCTTACTAAAAAAAAAAAAAGAGATATACGTCACCATTTTAGTATCCAACACTATTTACTAGTTTCACTATGACGCAGATAAACAATTCCCGAAACCACTTAAATGACTCATGCCAGTCTACATGCATGTGACAACAATAAAGTAGATAAGTCTTAGTTAACTAAATTATTCACATAAGAATCAATAATAAGAATATATTCTCATCATTCCTCGTGGGATAAGCTCACTCTTTCAAAATATCGAGTTGATGGATTTAGTTATGACTTTGATTTTATCTTTATTTTGTGTTTGTCACACACAATCTATCTAATAATTTCTTTCTCTAAAACAATTCTCACTTTTTTTTAAGTCCCTCATGTAAAATTATTACAATTTCTTTTTAAAAAAATTTCAGTTTAATATTATTTTCACATAAAATTCACAAATTTTCAAAATTATTAAATTTGTATCTAGGGTTAATTGCGGTAGGGTGTATTGTAACAACCCTTAATCTCACTGAAGTGTAGTTATCTTTTATAATTAAGGCTAGGTACATTTTCATTAATAATAGGACATTAAGTTTCCATTTTTTACCAACTGCCACTCTTCCTAAAAATATCTACCATATCTTAAAAAATCAGTTTCTCTCTCATACTTTCCTCTCATCTCTCTCTCTCTCTCTCGGACTCTCCTCTCTCTCCCCTCTCCTCTCCTCTTTATCTCTCAGACTATACTCTCTCTCTCTCTATATATATATATTCTTCAACGTCACGACAAGCTCTGCTGCAAGACCGCCGGCGGCGACGGCCAGCCACCATCGTGCCTGGGTGGTCGCGTCCGCCTCCTCTGCCGTTCGTGGATCTGAGTGCGCCTCCGTCATCACAACAAAGCCACAAGCTCTGGGGGCCACAAGGTCAGCCACCGCAAGGCCGCCGGCAGTGACGGCCAGCCACTGTCGCACCTGGGATGTCGTGTCTGGCTCCTCTGCCATTCGTGGATCTGTGAGCGCTGCCGCCCGTGAAGAGCAGATTTCATCATTTTGGGTTTCATCATTTTAAAGATTCAAAAGCAGATTTCTCTGTTTTGAAAT
>JAPKLY010000077.1:247988-264121 GCA_026898435.1 Prunella vulgaris | reverse complement strand
TCATCATTTTAAAGATTCAAAAGCAGATTTCTCTGTTTTGAAATAATTTTCCCCCATTAGTTTGCTTATGTTATTCCCTGCACATAAAGGAAATATTTCTCAGATCATACTTATTCAATGGTTAGATGTTCTTGTTTCCATTTATAATGTTGATGTTGTCTCTATGGTGATGCTATATATTGAGATCGTACTATATATATCATATGCAGATTCGATGTTAGCTTTGAAAAAATGGAAACCGTCAAGATGGATGAATACTATGGTACATTCATAAATACTATGGTACAATCATATATGTTGATAGTACAATCATATAAGCAAAAGTACACCAATTAACCCGTTAGTACAATCGCCGGACTAAAGTAAAATGCTAGAATGACAAATCTGTAAATAAAATGAATTTTTTCAAAATTTTGCACCTACTTGAAATAGAAAAAAGTAACAGCACTCATTTGAGGTTTTCATTAGTTAAAAGCACTAGAATGTTATTGACCCTATTATTTTCACATAAAATTCACAAATTTTCAAAATTATTAAATTTGTATCTATTTCATTGGCTATGAGAATAGTGAGAGTAATATTTTGTGTGTAATTTACAAAATATTATACTAGAATATAAAGTATTCATTGCACGAGACTAGTTCAATGTTTGAAACTAAAATCGATCAATAATATTACTCTTATAAATTAGACTAGTTCAATGTTTAAAACTGAATTCGTTCAATAATATCATTACTCATACAAATTAGATTTTTTTTTTTTATCGGTAAATGTTAGTTGTTAGAAGTTAGTTCACCAATTCTCCTTACACTCCAAATCTCCAAGCCCAACCTTATATCTCCCTCTAAATTCGTTCCCAAAGGGAATCAAACTCAGGTCACTCACTCAAGTGAGGAGCCCGATGACCAGTTGAGCTAAAATACAAATTAGATTCTTAATTATATTTTTATGCACATAAATGTGTCGAACAATATAAATACATATTATGTGTTAATTTATAAATGGAACGCATGAGTTTATATCATCATTTGACCTTTAAAATAGTGTAAAAATATTCTGAAATGAAGATAACAAATTTCACCGAGATACTGTCATTACACACTTTTGAATGAGGGTTGGTTTCCTACTCATGAATGAGAAGAGGAGAAAATATTTCAAAATAACAATTTCTCTAATATTAAAAGAAATACATATTTTTTTTATATGTTATATTTTTGTCGACATTGCTTGAGATAAGATAAGAGAAAGAGATGTGCTACTAAGGCATCGGATGTAATTATTGCATAGACCCACCCATTATGAAAATCTTTACTTATTCCCCCTAAAAAATACACGTGAGAGAATTTTGCCTTAATTTAAAGTTCAAGTTTGTATCTGAGTGTTGAATTAATTAATTTAGTTAATTTTTCTATCACTCCTCCAATTTATGAGCTGGACTCTCAACTTTTTATTTTTACGAGGCCAAGTAAGCGAATAATTTAATATAGATAGAGAACTTTCCTTTTTTGGGAGGCTCAACAAGCGGATTATTAATTTAATATGAATAGAGTTGGTTTCAGCGAAAATCGAATCTAGAACGTTTGACGAATCTAAACTTTGATACTATGAAAGAATTTTGTATCTTCCAAACGTTCGAACTTGTTGAAGGGTGTGGAATCAAAATTTATTTATTTTAATTTTCAAATAATAGACTGATTGCACTGAAAGGTTTACACAGTTATTGATTTTTAATGTGTTCATATTATACTTTTTTGTGTAAATATTCTCAATTATTAAGTGAGTACATCGTGCATCTGATATATTCAAGACCTTCGCCATATTAAATAGTAAAAGATATTAGTTATTTTAATTGATTCTCTATTGTTGGAAATTTTAAAAGTGTTTTGTTTTTCTTGAAATTTGATGATTGCATCTTGTTATTCTAAAAGTTAACGTTTAGTGTACAAACACTAGAGAAAGGATCTTATACCTGATTAGGAATTCACTATGAATTATTTGACCTCTTAGTTAGAAAGTTGTGATGCAATCGACTAAATTCTTTTCTATTTTTGGATTTAAATACATGCTAAACAAAAATGGCTAGTTTAATTTGGTCCCACAGAATGGAAAGTTAAAATTACTCTTTAAAAGAAAAAAACTATTTCAAGTTAAAATTATAACCAAAAAATAAAAATCTAATTTAACAACTTCATAATTTTTTCGTACTATATATATTTTATTATTTTTGTGTTTCGTTTATATTCGTAAACGGATCTCATAGTACTTCACATTTCATAATACTATTTGATATATTGTATTAAACCACGTGCAATTCAAAAATATTAAATATTATGAACAGAGAGTATAATTTAAAAAATAATTTTATTTTATTTGCTTTTCCTTTTAACCCTATAATTAGCCACATTCCAAGACAATTAATAGTAGCATGATAGTTAAATAGATATAAAAACAAATGGAGTAGATATTGTCTGAAAATAGTTCATAATTATAAGATTATCATGAAATTACTTTAAAGTATCAAATATTTGGTCAAACGTATCAAAATATGCATTAGGTGTATCAAAATTTGAGATCAATATATAAATATAATTGATCACAGCTTTTGATACACCCGATAAAATTTTTAATACACCTAATTAAAACAATATTTATAATTCAGAACTGGTACATGATAAGTTTCGTACCAAACTTTGCCAACCAAATATGCCAATTTAATAACGTCAAGTGATTTTTATTTTTTTTTTTGGAAAAAATTTAAAATAGAGAGGAAGTCTATTTTTAAGAGTAATTATCAATTTTGGATGTTTGTCATGAGTCGACAAACTGCGCCGCTTTCTAAACCAATTGTATCAAGACAAGAAATCCGTTTTCTCAACAGTTTGGAAACTAGTGGTTTTTATCACTTGGACAATATGCATGTATAGCTCTCTAAAAAGTTTGTATCAAGACAACCAATCAAAATTATTTAGATAAGATTTTAGACAAGTAATGTATAGGGAATGCCGACAGAAATAATACCCCACTTTTTTTTTTTTAAAGGAAATGATTTTTTATAAATATAAATATTGAAAGTACAATAGACACATTCCCTAACTCCTTGACTACATCAACTAAGGAAAAACACTACTCCAAACTAATCGGGAGGAAATAGAGAGTACACCAAAAAAATAGACGCTAACAACTTTTAAGTCCTATGACAAATAACACACCCCACACTAAGACGGTTTTTCATCATCTAAAATCAGTATCTATCTCATAACAATCCTGTACTTCAATGAGTCCTGTAGGATTTAATATCATTTGGCACACTACAAGATTTGAATCCTAAACGCAACATCAAGGTAGAAGCACCAGATTACAACAAAGAAAAACATCACACAGGGTGCAGATAATCTCACAACTACTTAGAGTAGGAGAAGGAAATTATTATCTAAAACAGAGATAAAAAACCAAACAGTAGAAATCTAAACAACAGAAATAAAAATAAAAGAAAATAGGATTTAACGGGTCATCCCACCAATCGATACCGTAACCACGACACCGTTGGCAGGGATGGACCCGTTAAACCACTGGAACAACAAGAGGAGACAAACGAAATAGATTTACAGGCGACACCGGAGAGCGGCGCTCAACAGGCGGGGGTGATGTACAGATCCGGGTGTGTAGCCTAGTCGTCGGCGCCGGCGTGGGCAGTAGGTGACTGACCGGCCGAAAAAACTGCATGTGCACTAAAACCCGAGAAAGTTCTTGAAGAAAATCCGATTAAACAATCGGAAAAGCCTAGATCCGCCCTCCCCTCACCGACAGCTTCTACAGATCGACTATAACACCTTCAACCGATGGTCATGGCGGCGAGAGATGGGCCGGATCTATGTGTGCGTGCGTGAGTGAAAGGGTGTAGCAGAGGGGAGATGAAGAGTAGCGTCGGAGAAGGGAGGGCGACGTCGTTCGGCGGTCACCTGAGGAGCAGCCGACGGCGACGGTTTAAAGGCCAAGAGAGGAGGAGGGGCGGCTTTAGGGTTTTCTGTAGAGAGAGAATTTTCTTTGGACTTTACTTCACGACTTGGTACTTCTTTTTAGATGAGAAAGGTTTGAACTTTGAACACATAAATAATACCCAACTTAATTATGTATTATTGTGAATAGAACCGACAATTTTAGCCCGACTGGATGGGCCGGCCAGCCTATTCAGTATTAGGGTTTGGCTAGACACAATTTTTATAGGCCTGACTAAAAAAAGTTCGGTTCGATCCGACTCGTGAATATGACTTGGCTCGGTATGCCGACCCCTTTATAGTGAGAGGGATGACAATTCAGGAAAGCCCAATGATCCGATCTACCCAATATTTGGGTTGTGCTGGGCTCAATCTTGACAGGCCCGACTGAAGAATGGGCCGATCCAGTCCGGACCGTGAATATAATAATATTATATTTTAAACCAAAAACATCCTTAAAAAACTGTGAGACATGATTTTGTTGAAAAAAGAGCCGAAATTGGATAATACTAACTCCGTCCCACAAAAGTTTGCATACTTTCCTTTTTAGTTTGTCCCACAAAAGTTTGCATACTCTTAAAATGGAAATATTTCTTTAAATCTCCACCTTTAAAATCTTTACCTCACAATCTCCACCATACACATTCTACTCATTACACTTTTTTTAAAACATATGCCCAGGAAAGTACCGCAAACTTTCCTGGGACGGAGGTAGTACAATTTTTTCAGTAAAACGGAATCATATTTAGATAATGAATAAATATGGAATCAAAATAAAAAATTTGTAGGACAAAAATGGAATGATCCAATAAGTTATTGAAGTAAAATTGAATGAATTAAAAATCACTTATATCAAATTCTCACCCAAAAATAAAAAATTGCATATCTAAAATTAGAGAATTTTATATAGACGAGCTCGTCTCACAAACTTTTGAATTCTTAAAAGATGAAAAAGAAATAAATTCAAAATGATCTCAAACTATTAATTTATCATAATACATAAATAATACAAAAGGATTACTCTTCAAAAAAATTACGCGAGACTAAATTAGTCAATATTAAAATAATTTGGCGACTTTTGAAGATTATAATTTTATTTGGCTATAGTATTATTTGCACTTAAAATTAAAATACTATTGCTTCTAAAAAATTATATTAGTGCTCTACAAATTAAAATTATTAACTAATGATATTCGGTGTACACATTTTTTTTTATAGGATATTAATAGACAAGTCCAACTCCGTAACGGATTTAATTAATTCGGTTTGACTTATATTGAATATGATAAAGTATTATATAAATTAATTTCATGATATAAACTACTTTCACTACAAAAAAAACGGGTTTTAGAGACCGCATTTTAGCAACCGCCCATAAAGCGGTCGCAAATATTAATTTTAGCGACCGTACTTGCGACCGCCGAGGTGCTTTGGTTAATTTTGTAATGTTTGCGACCGCCAAGCGGTCGCTAAATCATTTAAAAATCTTCCGACCGCCATAAGCGGTCGCAAAAGTATTAGTAAAATACATTGCGACCGCATACCGGCGGTCGTAAACAGAAATGTGATCGCTAAATTTTAAACCCGTAACTGGTAACCCGGAAAAAAAGAACCGGTTTGTTTTTTTAATTAGCGACCGCTTTTTCGAGGTCGCAAATATAAAATATTAATTTTGCGACCGCGGTAGCGGTCGCTAAAGTAGTATCTGGTTAGGGTAGTTGGCTCCATTTAATTATATAATTTTGTGACCGCTTAATGCGGTCGCTACACATAATATGGCGGTCGCTAAAATGCGATTATGGAACAGAATCAGCTTCTCTTTTCTTCAGTTTATTCGGGGGAAAAATCCCACTCACACCTCAAAAAATTTCCCAAATTCAAACGAGCATTGCTTCAACGTGTTGGTGGCAATTGTGGAAGTCTACTACTATATTGTGCTCGTTGCTTCTAATTCACCGTACGTTTTTACAATTTTACCGTTTAATTTTAAATTTTTTGTATTATATGTTTTATAAGTGTTCTTCATGTGACACATTAAATTTTAGAATTTACAATGTGAATAATTATTGTAATTGATTATAGTTGATTTTTTGTTTTAAAAAATTTGATATGTTTGTTTATAGTCGAAACTCTGCCGAATTTTTTAATAATTTATATGTGATTCATTTTTTATTTGTATCAAAAGGAACTCCCTGATCGTCGTTGGATGTATGAAATGCCTCGTTTGATACAAGAAAATATGAATTATGAATTTTGCCTGAAACTTGATGAGTTTATTAAGTTTGCCTGTAGTAAACCAAATTGCATGGATAGTTGTGGTCGGATTAGATGTCCTTGTTCAGGCAGAAAGTGCAGTAACAAAAGATTTTTGAGCATAGATGAGGTTAAAACTCATCTTGTGAGGTTCGGTTTTGCTCCATTTTATTATAATTGGACCAGACATGGCGAAGACATGTGGAATTATAATTTGGAAACAGTGATTGCCTTCTATGATCAGTTGAGTAGTTGTGGAGGTGAGAGATTTGAGATTGGTAGTTCGAGCTGCGACCCGTCTACACCATTGGATGAGCTAGATGAATTCCAACGGTATCATACGATGATTGATGAGTTTGGTTTGAGTGTTCACCACACAGCCATGGAGGAGGAACCAAATCCACGTTCAAAGAAATTTTTCGAGATGCTCAAATCTGTCGATCAAAAATTGTTTCCTGGTTGTGATAATGAGACTCAGTTGTCATTCAACGTTCAGATGTTGTCCATCAAAACTGAAGGCAAAGTGAGTCAGAAAGTCTTCAATCAATTCGCCAAGTTGTTTAAACGGGCCCTACCCAAAGAGAACACAGCGCCAGAAAATTTCTATCAAAGTAAGAGGTTGTTGAAGGATATGGGTTTACAGTTTGAGAAGATTGATTGTTGTACCAATGGTTGCATGCTGTTTTGGGGCGACGACGAGAGCATTAATCAGTGCAGGATGTGCCGGTACCCTAGGTTCAAACCCTCTGATCGTAGGAAGAAGACAGCTTTTAAGTCGATGTATTATCTTCCCATCACTCCTCGTCTAGAGAGGTTATATCAGTCGAGTGCCACTGCAAAAGACATGACATGGCATGCTGAGGAGTGTTCTGATCAGAATTCCGGAGAGATGCGTCATCCTACAGACTCTAATGCGTGGATACATCTTGATAGAGAGTTCCCATATTTTGCGAGTGAGAAGCGAAATGTGAGACTTGGTTTGTGCACAGACGGATTTGCTCCATTCGGTATGCACGGGAAGAAGTATTCTTTGTGGCCTGTTTTGTTGACTCCGTACAATCTACCCCCTTGGTTGTGCATGAAGCCTCAACACATATTTCTCACTGTGTTGGTGTCTGGTCCTCGCAACCCAAAGGATAAACTGGATGTCTACCTTCAGCCGTTGATTAAAGAGTTGTTATATTTGTGGCATTTGGGAGTAGAGACGTACGACGTGTACCGAAAGGAGAACTTCACTTTACGGGCTGCTGTTTTATGGACCATCAGCGACTTTCCAGCATATGCTATGTTATCTGGGTGGTCGACAGCTGGAAAACTACTGTGCCCGTACTGCATGGATGAGTCTGAGGCATTTTATCTTCCAAAGAGTAAGAAGATATCATGGTTCGACAACTACAAGAAGTTTCTACGTGATGATCATGCCTTTCGGAGGGACAAAAAGAATTTTCTAAAGGGTAAACCTCCTGTAAAGCGTCCAAGGCCATGAGTTCGAACAGGTATTTATATATTATTCATATTTTAACCAGTACTTAATTATTCTAAGAGTTTGATAGATTTAGTTTAACAATACGCATTTTATTCTAGGTGATTCATTGTTGAGAGAAGTTACAGTAACTGGATTGTGGAAAACGACTGAGGAGCACGCAATAGAACACAATAAACGGACCCGAGGAGGTTGGAAGAAGAAGAGCATCTTTTGAGACTTGCCTTATTGGAGTAAATTATTGATTAGACACAACTTGGATGTGATGCATATAGAGAAGAATGTGTTTGATAACTTGTTCCACACGATTTTGAATACAGAAGGCAAGACCAAAGACACTAAAAAATCCAGAGAAGAGTTAAGTAAGTTCTGTTCTCGTCCTAGTCTGTCCAGTGGTCAACGACCACGTGATTTTCCACAAGCATGTTACCAAATTTCCAGAGAAGACAAGAAAAAATTATTTAAATGGGTGAAGGAACTGCGGTTTCCGGACAATTACGTGTCCAACATAGGTAGGTCATTTGAGCCAGAAACTGGGAAGATCGGTCCGATGAAGAGTCATGACTGTCATGTTTTTATGCAGCAGTTGCTACCGATTGCCTTTCGGTACTCACTTCCGAAGCATGTATGGTGTGTCATCACAGAATTGAGTCTATTTTTCAGAGACTTAACGGCCTCAATGATTAAAGTGGACGACATACAACGTTTGGATAGAGACATCCCTGTTATATTGTGCAAGTTGGAAAAACTTTTTCCACCCAGTTTCTTTGACTCGATGGAGCATTTACCTGTCCATTTACCGTATGAAGCTTTACATGGTGGTCCAGTGCAGTATAGGTGGATGTACCCTTTTGAGATGTAAGTATAAATTTATTTATTTATTTGTTTCTTTCTAATTTTATGTTATTTTATTGTTCATTAAGTATTGAATTTACTATTTTTAGGTATCTCCACAACTTGAAACGTAATATTGGAAATACAGCACACATTGAAGCATCCATTGTTAATGCTTATCTTACTGAAGAGGTTGGTACATTCTGTTCTTATTACTTCGGCGATCAAGTTCAAACGAGGATCAGAAACGAGCCTCGCAACTATGATGGTCACGCAGAAGATCATCCTCTTCGTGAGTTCGATGGTATGCTGTCGGTATTCTTACATGCTGGTCGACCGCTCGGTAAGGGGACCAAACAGTATTTCCAAAGTGACTGGGAAGAAGAGACTATACATTCATATGTTTTGATGAATACGCCCGAGGTTCAACCATACATACAGTGAGTTTTATATTTTTAGTCATTTTTTGAAGTTATGTTAGTATTTTAATACTAGTGTTTATGATATGTAAGGATGTTTTGTGAGCAAACTCGTCAACAATTACCAGGCATCACAGAAGCAGAGGTGTATGATGCAATTCGCCACAAATTCATATTTTGGTTCCAAAAAATGGTATGTAGTCACTACCTCATATTATATATTTGCCACAAAGTTAATGCTATTAATCTTGTAATACTTTAATATTTGTAGGGACAAATGAATCAGCTTCAGAATCCACATCTTGAAGCCTTGAGCAAAAAACCACTACGTGAAGTGACTTGTTATAATGGGTACTATGCAAATGGTTTTAAATTTCACACAGCTGTGTATGCTTCAGTAAAAGCCACTTCAAACAGCGGTGTTTGCATTACCAGTGGAAACTTCAACGAAGCACCGGTCAATTACTATGGTGTGTTGCAAGAGGTGGTTGAAGTTGAATATCCGGGGTGGCCACGGAGAAAAATTGTTTTATTCTTCTGTGAATGGTTTGATCCGGGTCGCGAAGGGAAGAGAGTCGATGCAAACTATAAGATCGTTGATATTAACACCAGCAAAAAATATCCAGCTGCATACGACCCCTTCATTTTTGCATCACAAGCATCTCAAGTTTATTATTGCAAGTATCCGACTTCAGGCAAACCGAACTTAAGAACAGTGGTAAAGGTCAAGGCAAGGTCGTTGGTGGAAATGCCTACTTTATCCACATTAGAAACTGCACAATTTGAAGATCCATTCCAAACTGAAGTGCAAGAAGCTGAAACAGTGGTTCAGGACGAAGGTATAAATTCTTCAGTTGATTTAGTGGCTGCAAATTTCCAAAAAAAAAAAAAAAAATTGCGACCGCCTATAGGCGGTCGCAAAATATAAAATATATGTTAGTGACCGCTGTAGGCGGTCGCAAAATATAAAATATATGTTAGCGACCGCTGTAGGCGGTCGCAAAATAAAAAATACTCCCTCCGTCCCAGAAGACATTGCGGTGTCTTTTGGGCACGTGGTTTAAGAAAAAGGTATAAAAGGTACATTTTTATGAATATTATATTTGTGTTGTGAGAGTGGAGTTTAATAAATAGTTTCCACTTTTTGATATGCAAACTTTTTGTGGGACGGACCAAAATAGAAAGTATGCAATGTCTTGTGGGACGGAGGGAGTAGCGGGTGTTAAAGGCGGTTCTGAAATTCGAAAGCTGGAATAGCGACCGCTTTTAGCGGTCGCAAATTGCCGCATTTGACTGATTATAAGGAGTGGCCACGTGGCCACTACCGCGTAATTAGCGACCGCCTTAGTTATTTTAGCAACCGCTGTAGGCGGTCGCTAAAACAAAACCAGATTATTACCTCCACCATAATTGTAAAAGTCATTTCACCGTCGAAAATCGTAAACTTACGGTCGAAAATAAAAAATTTACCGTCAGAATTACGACCGTTTAAACACAACCTCGTCCTGCCGCCGCCGCCGCCTCGTCAGCCGGCTTCTAGTCCTGCCGCCTTGTCCGCCGCCGCCGCCTCGTCCTCCCACCGCCGTCAAAATCTCCTGTGAAAGGTAAATGAATTTTTTTTTTTAACTGTTAGTTTTTTTTTTATAGAAAACAGTTAGTATTTTTTTTAATTGTTAGTATTATTTGTTAATATTTGTTAATATTGTTAGTATTTTGTTAATATTATTAGTATTTGGTTAATATTGATTTGTTGTTAATATTGTTAATATTGGTTTGGTTTGTTGTTAATATTGTTTTGTTGATTTGTTGTAATATTATTTTGTTGATATTGTTAGTATTATTATTGTTATTATTAGTATTATTGTTAATATTGTTAGTATTATTATTGTTAGTATACGTATTATTATTGTTAATTATTTAATATTGTTTATATTGTTAATATTAGTATTATTGTTAGTAATATTATTAGTATTATTATTGTTAGTATTATTGTTAGTAATATTATTAGTATTATTATTGTTAGTAATATTGTTAGTATTATTTGTTAAATTGTTGATTGTACAATTTGGTATAGATGAGTGAACAACCCGATCAGATAGAGGGTGACGGTCAGGGGATAGGGAGAGGTAGAGGTAGAGGTAGAGGGAGAGGGAGGCCAGGACCCCTCCCTTTACCACCGATTCGACCTCCCGAGTGTCTGATGCCCCCGCCCTCCCAGTCTAATGAGGCCGGATCTTCATCGCGGCATCACCCTCTACGTGAGACCCGGGAGTATATAGAAATAAGAGAGGGCCAGTAAGTAAATTAATATTTTGTTTTGTTTTATTGTTATATAATAATTCCTATAATTTTTTTTTATTCAGCTTGCTTCCTCAGCACACGGTCACTGAGCGCGTCACGGAGTCCATTATGCAGGTCACTTGGCCTTATGGAGTTGGCTCGTGGACTCGTGTACCTGAGGCCTCGAGGAGAGCGATGTTTGACGAATTTAAGGTATAAAAATATTAATATTTGCGTGATAATTAATATTTTTATTAATTATTAATATTTGAGTAATTAATTTTTGGGAATTGTTTGAATTGCAAAAATTGTGCTTTTGGGATCCGACAGACGACGCTAGGGTGGAGGAGTTATGGTGCAGTCTAGCACAGGGCCGGATGAAAGCAGTCGTCTACAAAATGAAGAAAGCATGGACAGAAGAAGGGAAGACGGATGATTTGGGGAGAGACGGTGATGGACGGGCGATCTGGGACAGATTGGTGGCTTACTGGACTGATCCGACACACCAGGAGAGGGCTCGTAAGGCGCGAGAAAATCGGATGAGCAATACGAACGGAGAAGGAGTCGCCATTCATCGCGGTGGCTCCCGGACCACCTACGAGCACGGGCTCGCTTTTGTAAGTATTAATTATTATATTTAATTTATAATTAATTATTATATTTAATTATATTATTATAATTAATTCTTAAAGGAGAATGCACACGGACGGAGGCCAAAACATTTCGAGTCTCTTTCCATTCTTCACCCAGTGAATGAGACTGGTCAATCCACGTATGCCCGCACCACCGAGCTTCACGTAAGTATCTAATTAGAATGTACTACTAAATATATTTAAATTATTCTATTAAAATAAAGTTAATATTTTATTTTGTTTAATTTCAGAATAAGTATAAAACTGCTCTCGATGAGGCTCAGACCCAAGCGACACCTTCTCCGGAGAACCCTACACCTACCCCTATTGATGAGGACCGCCTCTATGTTGATTTGGCCGGAGTCAATAGGGGTAAGATACTAGGGTTGGGAGCTTACAGTAAGATTGCCCGTCAGACGCACCGCCCGAGATCATCATCATATTCTGTGTCCGCTCATCCTGACGTCAATCTCCAGCAGGAAGTGGCCGAGTTGAAGGACAAGTTGAACAAGCAAGAGAGAAAAGAAAGGAAGATGCAGGCTTGGTTGGCTCAAGTTTCTGCACTTACTAAAATTCCACTTCCACAGGACTCGGATGATGAGGCAGATGCCGATACGGGTCGTGGTGCTGGTACGGATGGTGGTCCCGGAGTGGGTGCGTCTTCTCGTGGGAATGAGGGTGCCGATGGTGGGGATCTTGAAGAATGGATGCCCGATTTTAATTCTAACGGCTAGTTAATTTATGTGTTGAACAATTTTTTTTGTTTGAATTGAATATTAAGTATTTTAACTTTTTATTAATATATTTTGAATGTTTAAAATTTTATGTTACCAAAATTATTTTTTATGATATCAAATTGTAGTAATTTAGAATATTAAAATTTGTGTCTAATTTGATGTTATATACAATTAATTGAATAAATATGAACAAATTAAAAATTTGGTATTGTAAATTATTAAATATATAACATTACATTTTTGTGGTTGAAATATATATATTTATATTAAGTATCAAAGGATTAATTTGATGAATTAAAAAAAAAACGAGACACAATTTGGAATTATATACTATTAATTGCAAAAAGTCGAATAAAATAAAAAAAAACAGAGAAATGTTAATTATAAAATTTATAACATTAAATTTTTTTATTGAAATATATATATACATTAATAAATTAGAGACAAAAAGGAATTAATTTGATGGATTTTAAAAAAAAACGTGACTTAATTTGGAGTTATATACAATTAGTTGCAGAAAAATAAACGAAAGAAGCAAGTACCCGAGTGGAACAGCGACCTCTGAGATGCCCAGAGGTCGCGAGTTCGACTCCTTGTGGGCACAAAGTTTACAACATTTATTCTGAACCAAATAAGACTCATATAAAATATGTGATGATATGGTTAAGATGCTGGGTCCGTGACCAAGTGGTTCGAGCCCAGCCAGCCTCGAGAAATTGCCTGAGTTCGAACCATCTTGGCCATATTTTTTTGCTACGTAAATAATTTAGCGACCGCCTGTAATAATAATTAGCGACCGCATTTAGTGGTCGCAAAACAGAAATATAATTTCTTATTATAAATATACAAAATATTTAGCGACCGTCACAGACGGTCGTAAAAATAAATATAGCGACCGCATAAAGCGGTCGCAAATTTATTATAAAATTTATTATTATAATGATTATAATATTTTGCGACCGCATTTAGCGGTCGCTAAAATATATTTAACGACCGCAATTGAGCGGTCGCAAAAATAAACCAAACCAAACCGGGTCAATACCCGGACATTTTTGCGACCACTGTTCTGACCGTTTTGGCGGTCGTTAATTTGCGACCGCCTTTGAAAAAGCGGTCGCTAAATGTTTGCGACTGCTGTTTTAGCGACCGCCATAAGCGGTCGCAAAAACGGTCGCTAATAATGTTTTGCGACCGTTTGGCGGTCGCTATGGCGGTCTCTAAAACCCGTCTCTTTTGTAGTGTTTGTGATACAAATTTTATATTTATGAATTTATTTTTTTTCTCGTTAAAAAATGGTTTATGATATAAATCACCTCCACACAATACCTACTCATCGAATATTGTTATTGATGAACTTAAAATATATACGATTTTTTTTAATTTTTATTTTCAGATGAATGAAAAGAAATTGGGAAAATACAATGCTTCATTATTATATGATTTTTTAAATTGGAAAAAATCTAGTGTAGGTACAAGCAACACCTTAACTTTTTTTTATCGGCAAATGTTAGTAGTTAGTTACACCAAGTCCCCAAACACTCCAACAATAAACTCCTAGCCAATCTTATATCTCCCATCTCCAATTCGTTCCCAGAGGGAATCGAACCCAGATCACTCACTCAAGTGAGGAGTCCGGTGGCCAGGTGAGCTAGTCCCTGATTTTTACAAGCAATACCTTAATTGATACTCTCGATTTCATTTGAAATGCAGCATGTTCTATGAATGAGCAATGTTGGACCATTTCTGTGTGTACTGATTGTTACCAGAAAAAAGAAAAGAAGATAAATAATGAAAATGGAAATTTCATGTGAAGATCATGTGTTGATGTCCACAATAAATTATATTTTATTTGGGTAAAATCCTTATCGAAAACGTGCCAGCCAGAAATATTGAAAATGGGAAACTAATAATGTAAACAGCAGAATATAAACTAAGAAATAGAAGAAAATAGTTTATTAATATTATATATATATATATATATATATACTACACCCTCCATATCGGTTCTTTTTCCAAAAAATTTGGACACACGGATTACGAAAAAAGTAAAATATATGAATGCGAAGTTAATTAATAAAATATAAAAATGTACTTTATTTATTTTTGTGAGTATAAATTATTTCCTTTTTAAGGTAGGAAAAAAGAGTTGGAACGTCCCAAAATGAAAAAAGGGAAAAAAAGAGTTGGGATGGAGGGAGTATAAAATTAAATATCTAAAGAATGAAAATTGATTGTTATTTTATATGAAAAGTATTAATTGTATTTAATTTTGATAAATATAATAAAATTACAAAATCACGATTCTTCGAAAGTTTGCAATATTTTCACAATCACCCGAAATTCAAAATAATTAACCACTATACACATTGTGTTCTGAATGTCACCTTTATTTAATAATTAATAAAATTAAAAAAAAGTGAATTAAAATATGAGATTTAATCTAATCTAAGTCATATGTCTTGAAGATAAACATGCATGTAGTCCTTTTCGAAAATTAAAATAAATGTAAACTTTACTAATTTAATGATATAGGTTAAAATTTTAATACGTAAGATAGAAAAAAAAAAGTTAAATATTATGGGATATTTATATTAGAACTTGTGTATTAAATAAAAATATAATAGTTACTCCACTTCATTAGATTAAGAAAATTTTATATTTTTATCCCATTTATTTAATACTCAGTTTACATATATGAACTTAATTCGTGATAAAATTTTATTATGCATTATTAAATAAACAGTGGTTGAATTACATAATTGTTTCACAAAAATAATAATTGTTTGTTAATTATATCCATTAAATTATCCAAAAGAAAAAAAAAAAGTGAAATCTTACTTTATTTTATAAGGCATTATCAAATAAAAGGAATTGAAATAATTGATTTATAAAAGTAATTACTATTTATTATTCATATTCATTAAATTATCCCTAAAAAAAAATGTAAAATCTATTTTTGGTACAGAGGAAAATTGAAAAATGTATTTTGGTGGTTGTCAACTTCATATTAAGAACACATTAACATGTGGGTGACTGCGACAATTTGTATATATATATATATATATATATATATATTCAAATCTGTGATTCACGATGCTATATGATAAGACTAAACAAAATTATTTAGAAGAAACTTTGGTTATTTGTGTCCAAATTTTTGCAACTTATGCCATCATATAAAGAAGACGTCAAGTATGATAAAAAAAAAGTATCTCACGGCTATTGTCTGTATGAGAAACATAGTAAAATTAAATGAACTCAATTCCTTTCCTTTTAATAAAATTATTAAAAATATAAATTAATTTAAGTAAATAATATCATAAGATTGATTATGTATAAAATAAAATATAATTCAAATATTAAAAAGCTACAATCAACTTAGTCTAATCTATCTGGTGATATGAGAAATGAAACAATCCAATTCCAAGCGCGTCAACCCCCCTTCCGCCACCTCCTTCCTGACCGCGCCACCCAACTCGGCGGCCCTCCTCCTCATCTCC
>JAPKLY010000077.1:199204-247588 GCA_026898435.1 Prunella vulgaris | reverse complement strand
TGGGTCCCAGCCCTGGATCCTCCGCCGCGCCTGGCGGTTGTGCGTGGTGGTGCCGACGTAGTGGACCGCCACGCCTCGGGCAGAGACGAGGCGTGAGAGGTGGAGGAGCTGGTTGAGGTGGCCTTGGAGGGGGAAGGGCACCATGAGGACCGCCACATCTTTTGATTTCGAAGACATATTGTTATTATTAGAGATCAATGAATTGGTGTTAGTTTAAATGAATAGATGTATATATACATACATGTATAAGTACTACTCTATCTAGATTGCGGCGCATCTCATGCTACACGGAGACCAACTCACCTTACTAGGTGGGCCACTCCATGCATTTCTCAATTTGTTAGGTGGAAATTTCTATTTATTATTTATTGAGTGTTTCTATGTTGCTTGTAAAAGAAAACTCACGTGCGAATTCCACAAGCATATTTGGAGTAATAATGGGATAAAATTAGTAAAATGGAAATATACATATTTATATTTAAAAAGATATTTTAATACTCATATAAATGTATATATAAAAAAAATGGACTAGCTCATTTAGGGGACACCTAATTGCCTATTTTGAAACACTAAAATTATTTTTATAATACAAAATAATTTTAAAGTATAAAACATTTTATCAGAAATATAAAAAAATCTCATCATAAGTATAAAAAGTCTTGATTGCGATAATGGAATTACTCCAACTTTTGATATTATTGATTTTATTAATTTCAACTTTTGATATTTTTTATGAGATTTTGACATCTTTGGTCAAATGTATTATATGTTAAAATTATTTTCATATATACTCTTGGTCAGATGAAATAATACTTTTATATGTGATTACTTATAAATAAAATATTTTGAAAATGTAAATTCTTCTTATCAATCAATAGCAATAAATGCGTTGGGTATATGATCAAAAAGGAGAATATTATTGAGTCTCCATCAACATGTGCGAGCCTAATTTTTATAAAGATTTCGTGTTGGAACATAAACAACTTGATATTCTGCAATATTAATGAATTTGGTAGGAGACTCATAATAATTAATGAGGTTGGGCCCACTCAAGTTAATATGCATTTTTCTTTTAGATAATAAATTACTATAGTTCTTTCCGCCATCGGATATATAATGTGTTTTTTATTTATGCACATTAATAGTGTAACATCAACGTGCACAAAAGATCAATTTTCTTTTCCATTTAAAAAATACTATGTCTATTTCCTTTCACAAAACAACTATTTCCATTCACACAAACCAACCTTCTCATTTTATTTATCGGTAAATGTTAGTTGTTAGTTACAAGTTAGTTCGTCAAGTCTCACAAACACTCCAAGCCAATCTTATATCTCCCTCAATTCTTCCCCAGAGAAAATCGAACTCAGATCATTTACTCAAGTAAGAAGTCCGGTGACCAGATGAGTTAACCAACCTGATTTTTTTACAAAACAACCTTCTCATATCAAAACTTAAAAGACATTTATAACGTTGTTTATTACTATAGTATAGAACTCCCTCCGTTCCATAGAAATTTACACTCTTTTTATTTGGACGTTACACATAAATTTGCACACTACTCCCTCCGTCCCAGGACTACTTTCATACTTGTCTTATTTGAACATCTCAACTCTACTTTTACACACTTATAAAAAACACTTTTTAAACTTACAAAAGTCAATAAAATACACTTCTTCATATTTTATTATTTAATTTTACACTCACATACTTACTTTTCACTGGTTCGCGTGCCCAGAACAACTATGGAAGTAGTCCAGGGACGGAGGGAGTATGAAAAATTGAAATGTTAAATTGCATTTACACTCACAAACATATATACATATTTACTCATAGGTCATCACTTTATATATAAAATATACATTTTTTTAATAACATAAAATCTCGTTGGATGCAAATTCATACGGGACGGAAAGAATATAAAATGATAGTTTGTTCTACTATTTATCAAGAAAATAAAAAGAAAAATAAAAAATTTGTGTGGATTGTAAAGTGACTAATAAAAAAGGATAGGGAATTATAGTACTAATATTCCTAAGAAATGGGGAATTATATTTAGTACTAATATTCCTAAGAAATGGGAATTTACATAAAAGTAGAAGTACAAAGATTCATCTAAGAATAGATATAGTTTAAAGAATTGGAGAATATTACCAGAGAAAATAGATACTCTGATTATAATCTTACAATTAAATGTCAAATTATCAATTATAGTACTGTTAAAATATATATAATGATTTTATAATTAATTAATTTAATTAATTAGTAGAATGATGCATGACAATTACCTTTAACATAGTGCAAATGCACCAATGCAAAGTGTAACCCTTTAAAATAAATATCATACATTGAATCACTGATCTAACTAGCTATATTCAATGTATCTCTTGATATTTAGGCAATACGAAGCCTTTTTGACAATAAAAAAAATTAATTAAACAGCATAGAATTTAAATATGTTTTTCTCCATTATATAAAATATAGGAGAGATGAGTGAAGACTTAAAGAATTAAAATTAATTAATTGTACAAAAGTGAAACGATTAGAGCACTTGTGTTCATGAACTTGGTTTTTTTTTAAATATAAATTGTCTCGTTAAAATTTGTTGTGCTCATAAATTTGATTTTTTTTCCTACACAAATGGTTTTTTTTTTTTCGGGAATGTTAGTTGTTAGTAGTTAGAAGATAGTTTATCAAGTTTCCAAATACTCCAAGAATTATCTTCAAACCAACCTTACATCTCCCTTAATTCTTTCCAAAAGGGAATCAAACTTAAGGATGACAAAGGGACAGGGCAGGGCGGGTATTTAAAGACCCATATACCTGCCCCACGCCTCTGCCCTGCCCCATGCCCCACTACGGGGCAGAACATTGCGACCCATGCCTGCTCCGCGCGGCGCAGTTTTGTCTCACCCTGTCCATCCTGCCCTATGTTATATATAATTATATATTAAAATATAATAAAAAATATATTTTAGATAAATGAAAATTTATTTTAAAATAAAAATAATGCAACAAATTTATCAAAATATATTCAACAAAAATTATTTTAAAATAATTTTAGACTAGAGTTACAATAAATAAATAATATAATTTTAAATTTATTTGATATATTATATAGTATAAAATATTATATATTACGGGGCAGAATGGGGTAGGGCGAAACAGGACAGAGCAGTAAAAATGCAAACTCATATCTGCTCTGCCCCATTCTCAGGATGGGGCGGGACGGGAATGGAGCAGGTCAAGGCGGGACAGATCATTTTGCCGTCCCTAATCGAACCCGGTGGCCAAGTACACTCCTCTTATTGAAGTATATTATTTTTAAGCTGGATGATTAATTTGGGGGATGTGGGAAATTAAAATAAATAAGGAAAACCTATCGAGAATTAAATTAATAAATTAATTATTCAGAACCCATAATAATATATTATGTGTATGTCGATAACATCATTAGTATTACACGTATTACAAATTGGTGGCTAAAATAAAGTTTTCAATTCTCATGACAAATATCATCACTGTCACAAAAGTGGCTAGAAATAACAAACTTGCAAGACACACACACACACACATATATATATATATATATATATATATATATATAATATGGCCTACATTAAATTATGTTGTCTGCCTGTTTTAATTAAAGACTACTAACCATTCTTTAAAAAAAAAATTTACAAAAATTTACCTATTCTAAATAAAAATATTTTAAATTTTTTTACCTTTAATATTTTCATCTACAATTTTTACTATATATTTTATTTATCTCATTTTTTAAAAAAAATTGTGCCTATAAAATAGTACAAATTTTTTAGACATGAAAATAATATAGTATAAAATTGTAATGGATCGACGTTGTCAAATGAAACACTTCATTTTCATTTTGTCACAGCTACCTAATAGTATATCGAAATATTTTGTCGCTACCTGAAAAAAATACCATCAACTAATAATAAGGATAATATGCAATAAGTTATATTGTATATATATTTTGTAGAATATTCTAGATGATAAACATTGTACAAATATATATTTTCTAATTTGTTTCTTTGTTATTTTGTCGTGAAACCACATTATTTTATGGTGGAAAACACTCAAATCGCCTCATTATCGATGAACCTATTTAAATTGATTATTTAATAAATTATTTTGTAATTCAACGAATAAAAAAATGAATTATTTTTTTTATCCATCTCTCACTGACCAATTATTTATACAACGAAAGTAGAATTTATTTATCCTAGCTCTTGCAGATCAAAATCTCATATTTTAAAACTTTACATTTGATTATTTTATAAAACTATGAGAAAATTTGAAATAGAAATTTCAGAATATATATATATATATATATATAGGCCTACGTACATTTTAAAATATTATATTTAACTTGGTACAATATACAAAAAAACTAATTTTATTAGTCAAATCATTTTTTTTTTATACAAAAAATTTATACTAATTTAAAATATATATATATACCACAAATTATTCCTATATATTGACCCCTTATCCATTACTAAACGACTCATAAGAATAAAGTAGATAAGTCTAGTTAACTATATTATTCACATAAGAATAAATAATAAGAATATTCTCTCATCATTCCTTGTGGGATAAGCTCACTCTTTCAAAATATCGAGTTGATGGATTTAGTTATGACTTTGATTTTATCTTTATTTTATGTTTGTCAAACACAATCTATTTAATAATTTCTTTCTCTAAATCAATTTTCACTTTTTTTTCTTGTAAAATTATTACAATTTTTTTTTAAAGAAAGTATTAGTTTAATATTATTTTCACATACAATTATTTTATTTATAAATAAAATTCACAATTTTTCTAATGTTTCTCATTTTTATTAAATTCGTATCTATGAGAGTAATATTTTGTGTGTGTAATTTATAAAATATTAAACAAGAACATAATGCATTCATTGCACGAGAATTGTTCACTGTTTGAAATTGAATTCGTTCAATAATATCATTATTCTTACAAGTTAGTATCATAATTATATCTTTACGCACATAAATGTGTCGAACAATGTGGACAAATTATTTTGTGACAATTTATAAGTCAACGCATGAGTTTGAATCATTATTTGATCCTTAAAATAGTGTAATAATATTCTGAAATGAATATTAAAATATTATTAAATTAATGTAATGATATCAATTTTAAATGGAGAACAAATTTCACCGGATACTGTCATTGCACACTTTTGAATGAGGATTGGTTCCCTTCTCATGAAATAGAAGAGAAGAAAATATTTCGAAATAACAATTTTTTTATTAAAAGAAATACATATTTTTTTTATATGTTATATTTTTTGTTGACATTGCTTGAGATAAGATAAGAGAAAGAGATGTGCTACTAAGGCATCGGATGTAGTTATTGCATAGACCCACCCACTATGAAGATCTTTACTTATTCCCCTAAAAAATACACGTGAAAGAATTTTGCTTAAATTTAAAGTTCGAGTTTGTATATGAGTGTTGAATTAATTTACTTATTTAATTTTTCTATCACTTCTCCCATTTATAAGCCGGACTCTCAACTTTTCATTTTTACGAGGCCAATTAAACGAATAATTTAATATGGATAGAGAACATTCCTTTTTTTTTTTGGAGGCTCAATAAGCGGATAATTTAATGTGAGCGAGAATCAGATACAGGACGTTAGACAAGCCTAAGCTCTGGTACTATGAAAGCATTTTGTATATTCCAAACGTTCGAACTTGTTGAAGGGTGTGAAATCAAAATTTATTTATTTAAATTTTCTAATAATAGACTGGTCCCACTGAAAAATTTACACAATTTACAAACTTTATCAACATCAATTTCCATTGGTTTCATGCAGTCCAAAGCTGATACTTCTCTTTTCACTAGAACTTCAGATTCTGCATTTACTGTCCTTCTTTGCTATGTTGATGACATTATCCTTATTGGAACAAGCATCCCTGACATTCTCAGTGTTAAAGCTTTTTTGCATGCCAAATTTACTATTAAAGATCTTGGCACTCTTAAATATATTGTAGGCATTGAAGTTGCTCGTAATGATATTGGTTTACACTTATGTCAAAGAAAATATGATTTAGATTTATTAACTGAAACTGGATATCTTGGTTGCAAACTATGCTCAACTTCTATGGACAGTAAACATATCTCTGAATCTGGAACAATGTTAGAAAATCCATCTGAGTATAGGAAGATTGTGGGTAAACTCCTATATTTGACTATAACAAGGCCTGATATTTCATTTACTGTACAACACTTAACACAACACATGAGTAAACCTTCTAATCTTCATCTAGCAGCTGCTCATAGATTACTTAGATATATTAAGTCTTCTATTGGTCAAGGCATATTCTATTCCACTCACAATACCTTTCAGTTGCAGGCCTACTCTGACTCGGATTGGGCTAGATGTGAGCAAACTAGAAGAAGTATCACTGGTTATGCAATCTACCTAGGTGACTCCTTGGTATCTTGGAAATCTAAGAAACAAACTATTGTTAGCAGATCATCTGCTGAGGCTGAATATAGAGCAATGTGCACTACCACATGTGAAGTTCAATGGATATTATACATACTCAAAGACTTGAAGATCCCTCACACACAACCTGTCAACATCTTCACAGATAGCAGCTCTGCTTATTGCCTTGCTCACAACCCAGTTTTACACGAGAAGACAAAGCATATACAAATTGATATACATCTTACAAGAGAAAAGGTACAACAAGGATTGATCAAGCTTGTTCAGATTCACACTACACAAAATCTAGTTGACGTTCTCACAAAGCCATTGCCTCCCTCCTTATTCAAGTATTTCAAATCCAAAATGGGTTTGTTGAATATCCACTCCCATTTTGAGGGGTGGGATATCAAGATAATGAATGTAATTAGTTTTATTAGTAGGTTCCTTAGTTATTTTAGAGATTGATATAAGGCATTATATATATACATGATAAGAATATTTATTTTGACGAATTCATTTCTTTGTAAAACACATTCTCATTTCAAATAAACTACTCTTCCTCTTCTTTCCAGTATTCTTTAATTCTCTCGTCACTTCAATACAGTTATCGATTTTTAATGTGTTCATATTATACTTTTTTTGTGTAAATATTCTCAATTATTAAGTGAGTAAATCGTGCTTCTGATACATTCAAGACCTTCGCCATATTAAATAGTAAAAGAAATTAGTTATTTTAATTGATTCTCTATTCTTGGAAATTTTAAAAGTTTTTTTTTCTTGAAATTTGATGATTGCATCTTGTTATTCTAAAAGTAAACGTGTAGTGTACAAACACTACAGAAAGGATCTTATACCTGATTAGGAATTCACTTATCAATTATTTGACCACTTAGTTAGAAAGTTGTGATGCAATCGACTAAATTCTTTTCTAATTTTGGATTTAAATACATGCTAAACAAAAATGGCTAGTTTAATTTGGTCCCACAGAAAGGAAAGTTAAAATTACTCTTTAAAAAAAAAAACTATTTCAAGTTAAAATTATAACTAAAAACTAAAAATCTAAATTAACAACTTCATAATTTATTCGTATTATATATTTTTTGTTATTTTTGTGTTTTATTTATATTCGTAAACGCATCTCATAATACTATTTGATACATTGCATTAAACCACGTGCAATTCAAAAATATTACTCCCTCCGTCCCAGAGGTGTTTTCACCTTTGAGATGGTACAGTTTTTAAGAAAAGTTGGGTGATGTGTAAAGTTATATTATTAAAATAATAAGATTAGTTAGATTGAATGTAAAAGTAATGACATTTTGTGTAAATATGTGAATATTGTGAGGATAAAGTTCAAGTAATAGTTTTCATTTACAGGGTGTGAAAACAATTGTGGGACGGACGAAAAAGGAAAGTGTGAAACAATTATGGGACGGAGGGAGTAAATATTATGAACAGAAAGAGTATAATTTTAAAAAAATATTTTTTTTATTTGCTTTTCCATTTATCCCTATAATTAGTCACATTCCAAGATAATTAATAGTAGCATGATAGTTAAATAGATATGAAAACAATTAAAGTATTCATTGTGTGAAAATAGTTTATAATAAATTTATCGTGAATTATTTTAAAGTATTAAATATTTAGTCAAGTGTATTAAAATACTCATCACGATTCACGTGTATCAAAAATTGAGATCAATATATAAATTTAATTGAACTCAACTTTTGATATACCTGATAAAAAAATTTATACAACTAATTAAAATAATATTTGACACTTTAGAGATAAGCTTCGTACGAATCTTTGCCAAACAAATATGCCAATTTAATAACGTGAAGTGATCTATTTTTTGTTTTTTTTTTGGAAAAATTTAAAATAGAGAGGAAGTCTATTTTTATGAGTAATTATCAATTTTTATGTTTGTCATGATTCGGACAAACTGCGCCGCTTTCTAAGCCAATTGTGTCAAGAAGAAATCCGTTTTCTCAACAGTTTGGAAACTAGTGGTTTTTATCACTTGGACAATATGCATGTATAGCTCACTAAAACATTTGTATCAAGACAACCAATCAAAATTGTTTGGATAGGATTTTAGACAAGTAATGCATAGGGAATGCCGACAATAATAATACCCAACTTAATTATGTATTATGGTGGATAGAGCTGACAATTTTAGTCAGACTCCATGGATCGGCCAACCTATTCGGTATTTGGGTTTGGCTGGGCACAATTTTTACAGACCTGATTAAAATCGGTTCGGTTCGACTCGTGAATATGACTTGACTCGGTGTACCGGCCCCTTTATAGTGAGAGAGATGACAATTCAGGCAAGCCCGATGGTCTGATCTACTCAATATTTGGGTTGTGCTGGACTTGATCTTGACAGGTCAGATTGAAGAATGGGCCGCCCGTGAATATAATAATATTAGTGCTCTACAAATTAAAATTATTGATTTATGTTATTTGGTGTATATATTTTTTTTTGGAAAAATACACATTTTTTAACTATAAGTTTCGTTGACTTTGATTTTCATCCTCTTAAGTTTTGAATTTTTGTTTTTATCCTTTAACTTACAAAAAATTATGATTTCCGTCCTCTTAAGTTTTGAATTTTAATTTTCGTCCTTTAACTTACCAAAAATTATGGTTTTCGTTCTCCAACCGCCTATAACCAGACAAACAACCGGTAATACACACGTGGATTCATTTTTTTTTTTTTTTTAAATAAAATACTAATGTGGGGTATTTTGAGGGAATTAGGTCTTGACAAAATAGAACTCATGAAATGACTTGACCAGGTGTTAGGTGTGCCGGCCCGAATGTCATCTTTATAGTGAGAGGGATGACAATTCAAGCAAGCCCAATGGCTCGACCTATCCAATATTTGAGTTGTGTTGGGCTCGATCTTGACAGGCTCGATTGAAGAATGGGCCACCCGTGAATATAATAATATTAGTGCTCTACAAATTAAAATTATTGACTAATGATGTTCGGTGTACATATTTTTTTTTTATAGGACATTAATCGACAAGTCCAACTTCGATTTTAACCGGTTTTAATTTGGCTTGACTTATATGGAATATTGTTGTTGATGAGCTTAAAAGATATACGATTATTTTTTTTAAATTTTCTTTTCAGATGAATGAAAAGAAATTGGAAAAATACAATGCTTCATTATCAAAGCATTAAAAAATGGACAAGGCCATCATCAAGTGGATTGCTGAGAAAAGATAGAATAAAAGAATTTGGACTTCATTACGTCCTCCTCCAGTCACGTGCATGGAATAATTTGATCTCACGTAATTTTGATGGGAAAAAAATTATTTTAAATTAATATTTAAAAAAAAAATTAAAATTCGATTATGGTTCTAAGTAAGTAGATTTGATTATTTAATTTTTGGTCACGTGCAAGGAATAATTTGACCTCACGTAGTTCAAATGGAAAAAAAAAATACTTTGAATTAATATCTAAAAAGCAAAAAGAAAATTAAAATTAATTCGATTGTGGTTCTAAGTAATTAGATTTGATTATTAAATTTACAATTTTAATAATTATTTGATTTTAAACTTTGAGTAGTCATAATGTATTCTACAACTATATCAACTGCTAAAATAAAATAAATTATGATGTTAATTAGATGGGAGCTGAATTAAAAATTTTAGAAAGAATAAAGGTATCCCATTTTAGTGCTTCGATCAAGATTTGCACATTCAGAATATTTTTATTTTAAATTAGCGTCACCCAACTTTTAAATTATAAAAGCATTTTCGACTTTACAGTTGTAACTACGAACATGTCCTATTAAAATACACCCAACAACCAATAAAAAATAATAAAATTATGTACTTATTGAATAAGATTATGTACTAGCAACGAACATTTATCTCTTTTCAAGAGGGGCGTGAATAATTTGGGCCTTATTGAAATTGGTTTTTTAGAGTTAGTATAAGATTTTTCTTAATAATTGAAACCTAATCAACGATCAGGATTTTATCGGTGAGTTAGTTCAGGATCTGAACCTTTTAATTATTTCAGAAATAATTGTTTAATTTATACTTAAATCAATTTTTTTTATATTAAAATTGGTCTATGAACTAGCAACAAATGGAGGGGAAAAAACTCTATATATTAAATTTATTAAACTTTTATTTTAAATTTAAAAAAATAGAAAAGAAGAAGAACTGTCATGAGGAAGTGCACATGGTGTAAAATTTTTAATTATTTTAACTATTAAAGTGTGCTCCATGTAATTTAATAGGTCTAATAATTTAAATATTAAATCCATATTATATTAATTAAAGGAATCAAGGTTTAATTATAAAGTACTGATGATTAACGGGATTTATGGATATATTAAAATTGTTGGGAGTTTTTAAACGGTTAAGTTTTTTAGTTTAAAAAATTCCTCTCTCCCTCTACCAAAAGGTTCACGGCATCATTGCGAATGGATACAGAAAAGGAAAACGTTTGTGGGAGAAAATGACTATGGACATAAACATTAAAGGTTTCGAGACATAAACATTCAAAATTAAAAGAATTCATGAATCCTGGTACGAATTCCTTCATTTCTCTAAGTGTGAAATATAAAATGGAAGATTTCTGGCATATTACGGATTTGTTAATTCTATCACGATTTCAGAAATTTCATTACAAAAAAAATCACTTACACATGGTTGCATTATAATTTATTAGTACACTTTCCTCACATGCAAATGGATCATTAACACATACCAAAAATTTGCAGGGATAGTTTAGCTTCTTAATGTTATTTTATAATTTAATAAAAAAATTCACATAATACATACGATTCGTGATTTTATTTGTTTTTAACCTTATCCCATGATATGACATACATTTTAACCTAGCAATACAAATAGTAAAAGTGACAAAAACCATGCTTTCCACGTTTTTATTGTGCCAAAAAAAAAAAAAAAAACTTTGATCATCATTGAAGGAAATAGGAAGGCATTATTTAAGTACTAATATGAGCAATGAATGCATCCATCTCCAACCGCGTGGTCCCACCTTCCGCCACCCAACTCCTCCGCCCTCCGCCGTATCTCCGCCCCCTCTCCCGGCCCCATTAGTCTTTTCAGCACTCCGGCAATCATCTCCGACGTAGCATTCTCATTCCTCTTATCCAATTCTCTCAAAGCTATACCAATTTTCAATACCTCAGTTATCAGCACCGCATTTCTCGGTTGATCGGAGTGCATCGGCCACGTGGCGATCGGAACCCCCATGGAGATACTCTCCATGCACGAGTTCCACCCACAGTGAGTGACTGACGAATGCACCAATTGCACCGTGCGACAGTATCTCGAGCTGCGGTGCCCAATCTCTCACCACAATTCCCCTCTCTCTAACCACCTCTTCAAACTCTTCTGGCAAACCACACTCTCTTGGCTCATGGTCATTTGAATTGAGATTTCCTATAGTGTAGAAAATTTATAAAAAAAAGTCTAAATAAAATAAGCTGCAATTGCACTATGATTCAAAAAATTACTAACTAATGTTGATTTTGTGAATCCATTTTAATAAAATTTCAATTTAATTTGACCTATTTCTAAACATGTCAAAATATATCTAAAAATAAATTAATTAATTGTAAACAAGAATTTATCTTAGCGATATATATATATATATTAAACACTGGAAAAAAAAGTTTTTTTCACGATCGTAATTTTAGAGGTACGGTAAAATAAGGACAGTAATTTTCTGAACAAACAAAGCGAGATCCGTAATTTTATCCGATTGACAATTTAAAGACTATAATTTTAAAAATTGCAAACTATGGACAAATTCAAACCAAATTATGGCCCGAATCTAGCTCAAATTATCTTAATTCGCACTGATTCGGGCCGATTCATCCTCAATTAATCACATTTCAAAATTATTATATATCCTTATTTTGTCAGTGAAAAAATAAATTTTCCTGTAAAATTATTACCTGTATCGGCATCGATCTCTCAAGACCCAAATGAATTTCAGCCCGCTTCCATCAAGCCCATGGGCAAGCTCTTTAACTTGTTGACTACATAACGACGTCGTCGTCCCAAAAGAAACGAAGACGACCGATTTCAGCTAGCTCTTGCCTATCCAGCCACTCTAGACAAGACACGGGTGATCATGCCTCTTCTCTACGATAATATTATTATTCACGGGATTAAACGGCCCTATAGCCCAATGCTCCTTCTTTTCGTCCGATATTTTCCCGATCATATCCATGAATTCCCCCTCCACCACTCTGCATGAATTGTAAATACGCCCCGAGGCCGAACCGACTGCTTCTGCTGGTGTGACTGATCCCACCCTCACAAACTCCGGCGTGAAACAATCTTCGAGAGAGGGGACTGATCCCACCCTCGAAGTCTGGTTGTGAAAGAAGCAGAAGACGGAGAAGGCCGATCGAGACGCTGTGGAAGACGTAGGAATTAGTATTTGGTATGGAGGTGGACACGAGGGATGACATCAGGGAGTCGTGGATGATGGCGACTCTTTGGGCGGTGGAGGAGGGCGGCGGAGGTGGTGGGAGGGGAATTTGTTGGGGGTGAGGGAGGAGGGGGGAGGAATGAAAAGTTACACGGAATTAGTAATAAATTGTTTTACTTTTTAGTTATAAACTGTTTAACTTTTTTAAAATGAACTTGAGTTGCACCGTGTAACTGGTGTATACAAGACTAATGCATATATATAGTCCTTCAATTCTCCAAATTTATTCTGAATTTTAAAAAAAATGAGTTAAAATAGAGAAAATAATTAAAGATATTGTGAAATAATTGTGAAGTATACTAAATATTAAAGTGAGAGTGTAATTACAAATTTTGATTAATAATTTTTAAAAGATGAATGAAAACAAATTTTGGAACGAAAAAAAAAATATAAAAATAAATTTGAGAAACGGACGAAAATAAAATGTAAAAATAAATTTGGGGATGTCAGGAGTATAAACCTCCCTACACTCTTCCACAAGTAGTGTTTGTGGTTTCATTTACTAAATTGAACAACTTCGTAAAAGTTTGTATACAAAAAATGAAAATATATTTTAAAATTTGTCTCATAATTTCTACGTTATACAATATAATTAGAAATTTTAAATTTTTTTGTATAATTATTTTATTTTGATCCTATTAATTTTTAAATTTTGATTTTCGTATTGTAATTTTACTTTCTTTTGATTATGGTTCTATTGACATTTAAATTTTAATTTTTGTCATGTGACTTAAATATTTTTTACTTTTAATCTTGTAATAAAAAATTTCTTTTCATTAAATTTTATAATCCTTATTTTAATTTTGTAGAGTGTTATTAAAATATAGAGATAAATAATGGTGAAAAGGATTTTAGAGGATTGAATCTACATGAAAGGGATGTTGCAGGACTAAAATAAAAGTATGTAAATTACAAAAAAAAAATTAAGATTAAAGTTAATAGGACCAAAATATAAAAAAAATAAAATTACAGGACGAAAACTAAATTTTAAAAATTAATAAAATTAAAATAAAAAATAGGTAAAATTTTAGAAAAAAAACATTTTCTTCTTATAATTATTATAATGTTTTAAATTTATGTATCCAAAAACCAAATACCACAATAAAATATTAAAAAATCTCTATTTAATATCCCTATTCATTTTGTTGGTATTAATTCAATATTAAAAAGATGGTGGATAATGACATCTTTGTATGCTCTCTCTCACCATATTATAGCTCTCTAAGACTTTGAAAGGAAAGATGGTTACTTTCTTTCTCCATATTTTCTAAAATAATAAAGATAAAGTCAGAGTGAAAAAAACTAGGGAAGTGTTCGGTACGGAGTATAAGGGATATAATATGAATTTTTATATTAATTTATTTTGTTTTGTAGGGAATATAAATTTTATATTGATCCGATTTTTATACGACCGATCCTGTAAAAAAAAAGATTATATTACATCATTTTCACTGTTCACAATGTAATAAATTTCTCACTTTCCCCATTTTATAATTTTCATATAGCTTGAATAGTAACTTTGTTTTTATATATTTAATATTACGATCTACCAAATAAAATTATTTTTTATCTCTCTATATTACATCATACCAAGTGAAATTACTTTTTAGAACTAATTTTATGTAATCTTTCTATTACATCCTACCAAATAACATTATATGAATTTTACTTCCACCTAACACAACATTTAATTGTGAACAAGAATTGATGCTAAAATATTACTTATATATGAAAAGATGAGTAACTTTTTAGTGTTATGAACATGATTATCCACGTGGAAAGAGGGGATTAGTTTGATTATATATAAATATTAATCGGAAAAATATGAATTAATTATAAAAAAAAAATTACACTTGAAAATAATAACAATATAATTTTTTTTTTATAATTAGTTCACACTTTTTATTGTTAACAATTCTAATAATTACTTAGTTTTGGCGAATACATCAATGAATCACTTAATTGGCATTTTATGTTTGTTATTATCATAGAAAAGTATAACTTTATTTTTAATTTTAAGATCGATAGAAAATCACGAATACAAACATAATTGTGTACATTAATTTATTTGGTTGAAGGAGACATTTATCGTCAAAAAGACAAACAATTAAGGTGTGTACTCTTTTGATTGGGGACCTAGTTCTATTAAGTGCTCATTTGGTTCGTAAAATAAAAATATATATCCGTAAAAAATATATTACGAACCAAATGAGCCCTAAATTTTGAATTTTTAAAAAATACCACAACAACATGTACTCTTACATATTTAATATTTTTAGAAAAAAATAAAATTTATTAAATAATAATCCATATTTATCTTCACACTTAATTAAAAGAGTAAGTCTCTTGTGCACCAGTTACAACGTACAATTCTAGTGTATTTTAAAAAGTTACATCATTTAATATTGAAAAGTTACACAAATTATTACTAGGTTACACAAATAAAGATTCACTTTTCAATAATAAAATGTGTAACTTTTCAATAGTATTTTGTGTAACTTTTTAAAATAAACTAAAGTAACACGGTGCATATGAAACTAAGCCAAATAAAAAATTCATCAATATTAAGAAATTAGACTTTAGCTAGCCAAAGCCAATAAAAGAAGGGCATTGGTGATTACTTCAAATTAACTTTATTATGAAAATAAATTTTTTTATCAAAATAATAAACACAATGGAAGGAACGAATAATGGGACGTGAAGATAAAACAAGTTAGGACTTTTGTCTTATAATTTTTTACCTTTTTCGTATTATTTTCATAATTATTTACCTTTACATTTAGTCCTAAAATAATTTATATTTATCCTAATTAGATTTAAATAATCTAAAATTGCATTAAACATAATTTGTTTACGTGTTAGTCACATGCTACAATTTTCCAGTCATTTGAGATTAATTTGAGTAAATTTAAATTGTGATGAGGCTAAATTAAAAAAATAATATATTCATGTAGTAGTGTATTATCTAATTGGGCTAGTGCAAATAACCTGGGCCTAAAAATAATTGAAAGCCCAACTCTTCTCCAATCCAGTAATTTAAAGCCCAAAGAGTTCTCTATGGTTAAATATAAAGGCCCAGGTTATTCGCACTAACCTTTTTGGTAAATACACTAGCCAGATTAATACACTATCCTTTTCGGTAATTTTTTTGGCATTTTTTTATTTTTTTGGAATTTTTTTTCGAACATAGTGTAAAAATGAAAATTTGTTCAAAAATTTTTGCCGAAAATTTATAAAAATTTCAAAAAAAATGTCGAACATATTAAAGGTAGTGTATTTCCCAAAATGGATAGTGTCAATAGCATGGGCCAAATATAAAATGAGTTGGCAATCACGCCTAGTCCATAATAAATAGTGTTATTGCAATTTGCAATTCATATTCAAGTCTATCAAAAAATAGAACTTATGTTTTCATGGGATAATATTAATTGTTTTTGTTAAATAATATATTTTATTTTGATTAATTGTTAATAATTTTTATTTTTATTGAATAATATTAATTATTTATATTAAATAAGTAAAATTGTGTTATTCTTGATTACAAACGTGTATCATCCAAAATCAGATTTCAAAACAAGATCTTTTGGGTTGTAAAAATTAAAATAATATTAATATCCCCTTTGATTTAAAATGTCGTTTCTGGTATTTTATACTGAATTAAGAAATATATTCTTTCTTACATTAATTTTACCCTTACAGATTGACTAAAGCACATACAACTAAATAAATAAATATGAATATAAATTGCAAAACACCCTCTTTTTTTCCATATGAAATACGTTAATTAAGTGGATGAAAATTATTTTCTAAAAATCATATTTTATTTAAGAGGGATAAATTTTGGAGAAATTGAAAATTTTATGCACCATCGATTAATATTTTAAAATAATATTTAAAAGCAACAAATATTTTTAAATCTTATTGAGTAATAAATTAAAGAAAACAACTATTTCAACATGTAACTATCAAATGAATCTCGAATCAAGGAAATTTCCCTTCGATGTGACAGGATCTAACAATTCCACAAGCAATGGAAACAATAACTCGACGAGAATGGATACTCTACCGGCAATAAAACCAGTAAATGGCAATGAGAAGTAAAATGCTGACATATTATAAATATATATATTTTTTTTTATCAAGTCATGATTTTTTTTTTTGCAACCGTGATAATGAGCTAAAAAAGAAAAATAATTAATCATACGTCAGCGTTTTATCCTCCAGCACCATTTGCTGGTTTCATTGCCCATTAGAATCCGCATCCTTGACTTGACCTACTCAAACATGTTATTCACATTTTTAGCTACTACAATTTTAGTTACATTAGTTTCCATTTCGATAAATTCATGTTTTTAATCACGCAAAAATGTAATTCTAAACAACAAAAATAATACTCAGTTTTTTATTATATATTACTACCTCCGTCCCCCAAAAGTTTGCGGTACTTTTGGGGGCACGACTTTTAAGAAAAAGTGTAATGAGTAGAATATGTATGGTGGAGATTATGAGTTAAAAATTTTAAAGGTGGAAATTTAAAGTAATATTTCCATCTTGAAATAAAATAATGAAGAGAATTAAGTAATTTATGTTAAGGACAAGATTGCAGGCCAAGTAGCTTGATGTTGCTCTCAATGAATTAATATTATGTACGCATTATTAATTTTATGTACGCATTATTAATTTTGTGATGATATTCTTTAATTATTAAATTAAGAATTTAATTTGTTTAATGATATATGTGTTTGGATGGGTATAAGAGTCATTTTCATTGAGCTGCACTCCAAATTCAATGTTGGGTCAAACCGGGCGAGGTTCTCTAGATTCGGAATAAGGCGGCAACAAATATTTTTCTTCCTTTATCATGAAATTATTTGAGCATTTATATTAAAAAATAATACTAATAAAATAATTTTAAAGTAAATAGAGTACAAATATTATGTAATTCATTTGTGAATAAAATAATAATAATACTAAAGTCAATAATATGTGTTATTAAATTTTGATAGAAGGACGATAATAAAGTGATTATTTCTAGAAAAGAAATTTATACTCCCTCCGCCTTAACTCTTTTTTTTCACCTTAAAAAGGAAATAATTTACACTCATAAAAGTCAATAAAGTACATTTTTTATATTTTATTAATTTATTTCACACTCACATACTCTACTTTTTCTTAATACGTATGCCCAAGTTTATTGGAAAAAAAAAAATTGAGACGGAGGAATAAAAATCTATAAAATATACTTATATATCTCATTCCTACCCATACTATTTTTTACCACAAAATCTATAAAAGTATTGATCTCCCAAAAAATCAATATATAATAATAATAAAAGACAAATATATGAACTCAAGTTCGCGGTGAACTCGAGTTATCAATTATCATTGTCATGTGTATACACTATTACTATTATATACTTCCTCCGTCCATGAAAATTGGACTACCCTTGCTGTGCACGGTTATTAAGAAAAGTAGATGTTGACGTGTAAAAGTGAGTGTAATAGTATAAAAAAATATTTAATTATTAAAAAAGTACTTGATGTGATGTGTAAAAGTGAGTATATGTGTATAAAAAATGAAAATAATGATTGTAAGTTTTCCATTTTAGGTAAGTAGATCATTTATTGTGGACGACCATTTAAGGCAACGTGGACCATTTATCGTGGACGGAGGGAGTATATTCAATGTCATTGTTATGCATATATACTATCACTGTTAAAAAATAAGTATATTTTTATAAAAGTGATAGTATATATGAATAGCAGTGATAGTAATTATTCATAACAGTGATACGAGTTCGTGTGAATTCGAGTTCACAAAAGACCTACTCATAATAAAATATACTCCCTCCGTCTATCAAACTTTTTTCCATTTGTGAAGTGACACAAGATTTAATAAAAATTAGTATTATATTGAAATGATAGATAAAGTAAGAAAAAATGAAGGTATTGTGGGACCCAAACTTTTATTTATGAGTATGTGTTATTTCTAAATAAGAAAATATAAAAAAAAATTGTAGACAAACAAAAAAAGGAAAGCGAGAAATAATTTGGTGGACAGAGAGAATATATCAATGGTAATAATTTGGCAACAAAATACGATTGGATATTGCAATAATAAAACTCCAGCCTACTTCTAAATTTGATTTTTATATAAAAATAATTAAATATTATACTTCCCTCCTAAAAAACTTTTAAGAAAAATCACAAAAAAATTAGAGGCAAAATATCTATCCTCCACCCTAATATTACGCCTTCTTTCCCACTAAAAATACTATTGCATTGGTTTAACTCTCATCCAATAACAATACTTCTTGTAGTATAATAATGAATTGCCATCCTTTATCTTATACACCCTCGTCTCATAATTATTTTCACATTTTCCTTTTTCGTCCGTCCCACAATTGTTTTCACATCTTATAAATGGAAACTATTACTTTAACTTTATCCTCATAATCCAACTAATCTCATTATTTTAATAATATAATTTTACACAACATTCTACTTTTCTTAAAAAGTGTGTCATCCCAAATGTGAAAACACCTCTGAGAAGTAGGGAGTACTAATTATAAAAATTTATTTAAAAGATGAGCAAAATATAGTTGAAAGTGTATAGGGTGGAAATATATTTTTTGAATAAAAAATGCAAGCTTTTTTCCTTAATTAATTATAAATTAATTAGATAATTAGTACTTAACTAATTAATAATTATTAGTTAAGTGATTAATAATTAATATTAAATTAATTATAAATTAAAGCACATACTAATTAATTAATACTTGATAAAATTAAGTAATTATTGCTTAATTAAGTACTGATTAATTAATAAATTAATTATAATGTAAGGTAGAATTATATTGTTTGCCTTAATTGATTAGATGATATTAAAATAGTAATTCTTAATAGTACTGTGTTTGGTTCAATTGATTCAGGTCCAGGATAAAAATGAGGCTCGTGTCTAAATTCCTTCTAATTCTTCTTAGATATGGCATATTTGATCCATAGAAATATTGAGATTAAATTATTTCAATACTAGAAAGTGTCATATTATCTAACAACTTAAAACTTGTTAGATGATACGAGGACAAATATCACATTAGTGCATATATCTCAAATTTTTTTGATCGGTAAATATTAGTTGTTAGTAGTTAGCAGTTAGCAGTTAGTTCATCAAGTCTCCTTACACCCCAAGAATATCTCCAAGTCCACCCTTATATCTCCCTCCTAAAGGTCACTCACTCAAGTGAGGAGTCTGATGACCAGGTGAACTAGCTCCCCTGGTTAGTGCATATATCTCAATTAATTCCCTAATTCAAACAAATAAATTAGATTAGATAGTCCTATTATCCTTAGATTATCTATTAAATTAGATTATGACATTAGTGTATATATCTCACTTAAACATGAATATTTAGACGGAATAAATTATTTTATCATTTAAACAAAACACATCTTTAAAATAAGAATAATCTTACCATATAAATACACATCCTATACCAAAAAAATCAATCTCGACAATACAATCCAATCTAATTCTATCTCAAACTTAAAAAAAAGAAAAAATTGACAATTGAATTCTTGGAAATCTCCAGCACTACAGTCACACAAAGGCTAATAACCAAATAGAAAAATAAAAAATAAGAAACATCTGCATATTGATTTAAAAAGGATCATATTTATAATTAAATTGATTTAAAATATTTACATAAATATATATTTTTTTTTTTTTTGTATAAAAGCATAAACTATTTTAGCACATAATCAATTTATAATTTATAATATCATTTTTCTAATCTATTTTGTATTTTTTTCAAAAAATAATTCTACAACTTTTGTTCGGAGACAATTTATGATTATACAAACTACAAATATATTAATTCTCAAAACAAAACAAAAAAAACATGAAATCAAACATGAATATTTAAAAAATAATAATATTTCGCATGTTTATATATATATATTATTCACAAAATCTGATATACACCTTGTGCATACTTTTAAACTACACTTTGAATTGTGTATTTTTTTTTTATAATTGGGAATCAATGACTCTTTAATTATGAAGATTGTAACTCGTGAATTCGGTTCACATTGGCAGCATGATAACCAATAGAAAATTAGGCAGTTGTCATTTTCTTGTATATACTTAATACTATAGTAATTTTCTAGCTAATATATAGGTTGTCATTATCTTCTATCTAGTTAATATAATACTATAGTTCTCCCCGAATTTTTTATTTTTAAATTACATTTTATCCACAAATAATTTTATATAAAATTATAATTATTGATTAATATTTTATAATAAAAAAAACTATTTCATTTATTTAAACATTATAAATTAATTCAATTAAAAGGAATTAAAAAAGTCAAATAGAAAAAAAAAAAAAAAAGAGAGACGAACCATATATACATATGGTAGAATAGATAATTCCATCCGTCAATACAAAACAGACTCTTCACACAACATTAGATTAGATCACAAAACCCCATGGCCATGGCACAAGAAACTCCGGTGGCCGTCGTCATGGTGCCGCTACCAGCTCAAGGCCATCTCAACCAGCTCCTCCACCTCTCCCGCCTCATCTCCGCCTACGACCTCCCCGTCCACTTCCTCGGCTCCACCACCCACATCCGCCAAGCCAAGCTCCGCGTCCACGGCTGGGACCCCTCTTCCTCCACCACCTTCCACTTCCACCAATTCCCAACCCCTCCCTTCACCAACCCTCCTCCCGATCCCAGCGCAGCCACCAAGTTCCCGACGCAGATCATCCCGTCCATGCGCGCTGCCATGCATCTCAGGCAGCCCGTGCATGAGCTGGTCCACACACTTTCAGCCACGGTTGGAAGAGTAGTGGTCATCTATGATTCCATGATGGCTTATGTTGTCCAAGATGTGTGCGATATTTCCAACGTTGAATCTTACTGTTTCCAGAGCATATCAGCCTTCTCTCTGTTCTCATTTTACTGGGAAGCTGCTGGAAAGCCATGCCTACCAGAAGAAGCAGAGATTGTGGAGCAAGTTCCATCAATGGAAGGCAGCTTTGTGCCCGAGTTCGAAGATCTCATGAGGCTGCAAAGTGAAGCTCGAAAACCCAGCTTCGGAGATCTTTACAACACGTCTCGTGTGATCGAGGGTTTGTATGTTGATCTTCTTGCGAAAGGGAAGGCCACCGGTGCTGGATTGAATTGGGCCGTAGGCCCGTTCAATCCAGTCACCTCGCTTTCTGAAAAGCGCAGTACATGCATGGATTGGCTCGACGGGCAGGGTACGAACTCGGTCATATTCATCTCGTTTGGGTCCACGTCTTCCCTGTCCGATGAACAGTTCTACGAGCTAGCTTACGGGCTGGAGAGAAGCGAGCAGAAGTTCTTGTGGGTGGTGAGGGATGCGGATAAAGGAGACGTGTTCGAAGGAGGAGAGAGGAGGCCTCCATTGCCGGAAGGATTTGAAGAGAGGGTAGAAGGGAGAGGGTTGGTGATTCTGAGAGAGTGGGCACCCCAGTTGGAGATTCTGTCTCATTCGTCAGTTGGTGGTTTCGTGACTCATTGCGGATGGAATTCTTGCATGGAAAGTATAAGCATGGGCGTTCCAGTTGTGGCGTGGCCGATGCATTCGGATCAGCCTAGGAATGCGGTCCTGATGACGAAGGTGCTGAGGATTGGTATCGAGATCAAGAGTTGGGATCATCGGAATAGAGTTGTGTCGTCGGATTTTGTAGTGAAGGGTGTGAGAAGACTGATGGCATCAGAAGAAGGAGAAGAGATGAGGAAGAGGGCAGCTGAGTTGGGCCATGCTGTGAAGTCCAACAATGAATTGGAAACCTTCATTGCACACATCACTAGATAACGATCTTAGGATTCTTTTTGGTGTTCGGTCTTGTGTTTCATTGCCTTTAATACGCGTCATCCATCGTCCAACATTCGTGGCCTGATGCGTATGTATTAAAGCTATGATACCGGATGAGCAGAAGTCGAAAATTTTCATGCCCTAGATAAGTAATTTCAATCTTGTTTTTTTCCTTCAAATAAGACTGAAAGTCAATAAAAACATGAATGTAAATTAATTCATGCTCATACGAGATAATCGAATTATGCTCTAATTTTGACTTATTAAAGCGACAATAGGATTCCTCTATTGAAAATAATTCACATGCATAGAATAGAAAAACTTGAGGACGAAGGGTTGAAGCCTGAAGGGAGTCTTGAGAATCTCATCAACAATTTTCAAGTGTTATGTTATGACTGATACTTCATTCAGCTTTGCAGTATATTAACTCAAATACTCAACAACGCTAAAATGATAAAAAATAAAAGAAAGACTGATAAAGAAGGGACCGTACGTCCCGTTTATGAAGAAAAGAAGGATAGAAGCAATAAAATCTTCTGTTTGATCTCGTGTTCCATTACCTGCGAACGAAATATGCATACTATACTGCAGACTAAGTGGCAAGAAACTGCAATTGACTAACCGATATGGTTGATAAAAACTATATTAAAATAAATTGAGCTCCAAGTTTGGGGGGTATTACTAACAAAAAAGACATTAGTTACACTAAAAAGTAGCTAGATAAAAGATTATCGTAGAGAACATCTCGTCACACTAGTATATTATTGTTGCAACAATGAAATTTAGAGAAACAATATACAGTTACACACAATGCACGGTGGATCTTAGTCATAGATTATGACTTCTAGTTAATAAACAAGTTTAAAGACCATGTTCATGCCTAACAGTTACCTTAATGAAGTTGTCGTCTACTCGTCCCAGTAAGATTAAGTTTCCTTTGTCAGCAAAGCAATATCAAGGGCAGCAAAGATGCTTGAGGTCCTCTTCTTGAGCATACCAACTTGGTATTATCTTTGAAAGGTGGGGATATAGATCCTTAAACGAATTTCTAATCGTCCCTTCTGCAACTCCCGTTGCACTCGATACATCTGCAAATCAATAAGTGTAAACTGAAGTTAAATACACAAAACAAACAATCAAAAGCATGCAGTGTGTGCATCATCTTGGTAATTATCAGCAAGGGAAGTTTCACCTTTGAGGGGCTTTTTAAAGTCTGAGAGCTGAGTGACTATGTAAATAACTGCTGCTGCAATGGAAATGGGGCTTCTCCTGAAATGAAAAATATGTTTCCTAACTAATTAACAAAACAAAAACAAAAAACAGAGTCAAAGAAAGAACAGATATATACCTAATGTCGAATTGTTCGGCCTTCCCAACAGCTTCTTGAGCAGCTTTAACTGTCTGATTTGCCATTCCCAGATTAGAACAAAAGCGTCTCTGAGAGAATAATGATGTGTTAGTTTTGGGTTAAAAGAAAGGAGTAATTTTCATTGCAACCATTTGGATAGGAATTAAGATAAGGAGGGTTGCTTTCGTATAAACTTACCATGAAATCACCAGCATGTATAGTCCCTATCTCCACAGACTGGCCATTCTCAAGCTCTAGCTGTTTCTTGATGTATGCTTTAGCTCGTCCAATCTCCTTTTTAGTTGCCCCATTGGCAACAGAGCAAATCTCTGGTTGAATTCACAAGTTCAAGAAAGTTCACAGAAGTATGACAATTGACAAATCATCAATATGGCAAAATATCCAGAGTACCCTTTACAGTACGAGGTTTGTCTTCCTGCCGGCAAGCTATGTACAAGCAAGCAGCCAATATGGCATCCTGATTTCTTCCACGACTGGACTTCTGATCTTCCACCTTCTTGTAGATCTCATTAGCCCGATCCTTCAGAAAAATTATCATTGAAGAAATTACTTACCATAATTGCACACATTATGATCTGCAATATGTGTTCCGGTATAACGACAAACATATCTAGATCAGCATTCAGCATGACTCTAAGGTTTGCAGTAAAAAACTAAATGAATAGCATGACAATCAAGATATCAAGAATCTGCACTTCATATAAAATGTCTAAACATACACAACAGAGTACTTCTCCACATATCAGTCACAAAAGGTCCGCCGAGAAGATGCTGGTCACTCGCATTTACTTATCGTGAAATGTATCAAGAGGCATAAATTCGGTTGAGGAACTCGATTAATGGAATCAGATATGCAAAAGTTGTTGAGTTCAATTTATGAAACATAGAGACCTTCCAGTGGGGGTGAAGAATATGTTAATAGCAAGTAAACAAATTACCTTTATTGTTGCAACAAGGCCCAACCTGAAAGAAGATTAGCTACATCAGATGCATTTTTAATCTTTCAATTATCAGAACAGTAATTTTGAGACAATGAAGAGCTCAAAAGAAGATAAGAGTTTGCCAAAACCATTATAATGAAGATAATTTACAGAGATGGTGATCTCTATTCGAATTTAAACAAAAAACTTGGATTATATCAACATTCACCAAGCTAACAAGAATATTCAACTGCCGAACATATACAAATTCAGTATTTGGAACGTTATCCGCATCTTTTATGCCCTTGGAGTCACATTGCAAGAAGAAAGATTCAACTATAAAAACATGCAAAATGAAAATGAATTCTCTAACTAACCCACATGGTTGCCATTGTCTGGAAAACGCGAATATCCATGTCAGTTAATAACTAAAAATTCAAAAATGTTCATCGCAATCATGAGAAGGGTCATAAACACCCAACCCATATCATGGATATGGACTTGAAAATCAAATTAACCCCTCTATAATAAGTTATCATAAACAACTTCAACCAACACAACATAAAATCTCTCACCTATCCGACATAGTAGCAATACTCTTGAACGCGAAAATGAGGGACCGATCAGGGTTCGACCCGCGGTTCTGCCAACGTCCAAGCGACGACGTCAGGAAATCACTGGTGGTACCATTCGGCATCGAGATAACAGTAGATAGACCACCGTCCGTCAGAAGCGGGTTCGTGGGTCCCCCGACCCGAACCGGGTCGTTGTCGCCGGACTCGTCGGCGAAAGTCCTCCACTCGGAGGTTTCATCAATCGAGTGCGATTCGAGTACGAGGCCGCACTCGGAGCAGACGGTGTCCCCCGCCGCGTGATCGCAGACCACCTCCGTCATCCGCTTGCAGTCGGAGCAGTAGACGTCCGCCATTTCGCCAAATCTTACGCAGAATCAACGGCATGAAACCGAAAAGGGGGATTGAGCGTGATTTGGAAAGGGTAGAGCGGTCATGGGGAAATCGTGGATTGCTCATAGGTTGATAGTATCACATTTATTGAATGGGATTATTTACGTTATCCTTAGAACAGAGAAACCGCCAATTGATTTCGGTTTGGGATCAGAAACACGCACTGAGAATGTTATTTGACTTTCTTGCTTACTGGATAAGGCCGTGTTTGGTTATCTTCTTTGCACTTGTGACGGTTTTCAAACGGGTCATTTTTTGACCCGTTCACATTTCATGTTCTAATGAATTCAATCATTATTCCTTCAGCTCAAAACAAAACAGTATCTCAATTTATATGGTTGGATCCTAAGGTAACAATATTAAACACAAAAATAATATTCTTTTTGTTCCAACATAATTTTTACACTTTTTTTATATGAACGATCCAACTCTTTTTTTACACCCCAGAAAGAAAGCAAATCACACGCACAAAAGACAGTAAAGTACGTTTTTTTTTTTTATTATATCTTTACACTCACATATTTAATTTTTTCTTAATTTGCGTACAAGTCAACCTATGAAATAAATTTCGGGACGGCAAGGGAGTAGTTATAATGCTAAAAAATATTATAAACATTAAGAACTGTCCAATCTTATTCTACAAGTGTTGGGAGTTAAATGTGTGTAAGTGTAACCTTAGATATACGAGTGTTTGTCCAGTGATGACCTTACGAGGTCCTATATATAAATTGAGGTTACAAAGCTGATGACATGTGGCCAATGATCCCAAAACTGTTGAACTTTGAATTGTAGCCGCATCATTGTTCCAGAGACCAGTATTATGGGTTGTAATAGGTCAATTGAACACCACATGTGAGAACGGACTCCTCGATGGAAGTCCTTCACCATGAGGCTTCATCAATCGAGAATGATTCGAATACGAGGCCAAACTCGAAGCATGGTGTCCGCACTGCGTGATCGCAGACCAACTCCATCATTCGTTTGCACTTAGAACAGTAGGTTTCGCTATTGGTGTTATCCAAAACCAAAAATTTATGCAGAATCAACGACGAATCACACATAAATTCCTTTTGGTATTAGTTCTCTAAAAAGATGCGAGAAGAAAGAAGGGGATTTCGCGTGATTTGCAAGAAACATAATTATTAACAAATTCCTTAAAAAATCGTTCACTTAAAAACTCTAAAATCAAACTAAGGATTACATTTTTAATATCGTATTAAAAATTATCATTGCTTACACTAAATATATTGAATTATATTTTTTGTGTGGAAAAAAAAAAACATATAAACCAAATTTAAGTGAATTATCTTAAAAATTGCAAAGAAGGACAAGTGTGAAAATATTAGAAAATTACACACGCAAAAACACACTCAGCATGAATATACAAATATTTTAAAATTTTACATATTTGCCCTTTTGTAATAAACCTAAAAAAATGTCTTTATTTATGATATGGGATCTTATATAAATTCTCACTTATCATAAAATAATGTGCATATAATATTTTTAGTTCAATAAAAAATTACTTCATACACTAACAAGTATTAGTCAGTTCAATATAAATTATGAACCCGATTTACATAAATTCTTTGTTCTAGCAGAATATAGAGTGGAACTTTGTCATAAAAGACTTTAAAAAGTATAATTATTATAATAAAATATATCAATAATTTTCACTAAAAGACATTTATAATTTAAAGAGTATAAAACGTATTAATTATTTTCTCAAAAAGGTATTAATTTTGAAAAATTATATGTTATTTTCACTAAAAAAATATATAAGTATAAAATATGAATTCTTAATTAAAAATTATTATGTTTTCACTCTCCATTTTTTTTTTAAATAATGCTTGAGAAGTGTTGTGACTTGTGAGACCATTTTTTTTCTTTTAGCCTAAAACCATTTTTTTAAAAATAATTAGTAGGAGAGACCTAAATCAATTTGATATTTTCAAATTAAATTTTAATATGAATTTAACCAGAAACCTCGAATTATGTTTGCCCTAAATGGACATGAACCACTTTTTAACAAGGCAAAAAAAAAAAATTATAAATATAAATCTTGCATCACAAAGTGGTTTATATTATGCAACTGGTTTATATAATACTTCGCCAAATATTTTTTGTCAAAGCAAATACTGAAAATATACTAAAAAAGAATCGAATATCTCAAACCAAATACAAAGGTAGTATATTGTTTGCACATATCAGATGCTGAAAACTCATCGAACAAGTCATCAACTCATGTAAAATACTGTATGATGATGAGACCTTCAAATTTCAGAATTAGAAATTTGTAAAAAACTAAGTCGTATACCTCAGACAACTACCAAGATCCCATGCCCAAAAATTACTTACCATAAAAAACGTTGTTCACGATTTAGGACTGCTAAGGTTCTTCAAGTCCCTTTCCTTCGCGTACCATTCGGGTATGATCTTGGCTGCGTGGGGGTAGAGATCTTTATATGCATTCTTGATGGTACCTTCTGCAACTGTAGTAGCAATCGAAATGTCTGCAGGCATAACATTTTGGTATTTCAGTCGAGCATACGAGGAATAAGGCGTGTGAGGACTAGATACGCCTATAGCTACACCATATGCACTCAAATCGAGAAACAAAAAGACAGTTGAATGCACTACAATGGTTTGATAGGTTCAAGGTTTAAGGACATGGGACATGGCATCCCCAAGAAATAGGCAAATATACAAAAAAATCTCGAATTTAAATATGTTGAGATTTGAGTGGAGGGAAGCCAAGAACTTGGTTTACAGAAGATTTGTAATGAACTCGGCAATACTATTTAGAATACGGAGTATTTAGTGAAGAACAAACAGACAACTTACCCTTCCCAAATACCACATAAAATCTAACATTTTTAAAATGACAGCATAAATTCATATATTAAAAGTAGAACAGTTAAAAATAAACCTCGAAGGGGTTTCTTTGATTCTGCCAGCTGTGTAACCATAAAAATGATTGCTGCCGCAATAGATATAGGGCTCCTCCTGCAATTAAATACAACATATTGATGAGTAGACTGTAACAAAGTTAAATGGGGAAAATCCAAAAACACTCGAGCAGCATACGAAAGCAATCACTTTTAGATTTAGTTCATCACCAAGAATGTTTCTTATAGTATATGAAGACAAAAATGAGGAGACCAAGTTGCCTACATCTCATTCTCCTTTCCAACCACCATACCAAATATGCAGTCAAGAACAACGATACCAGCTTTCAACTTCAACTGCAATGCAATCAGCCTATGAAACTGATTTTCTTAATATTTCACAAGCAAAATCATAGGTGAAATAAGTTACCGTTTTGCTATATAGCTATATTGTTGATGCCCCAGTATTAAGTTCGAGTCACAAGATGCGTTAAGAAGATAGATTATACATGATTAGTAGATTACCTAATGTCAAAGTCCCCTGCCTTCTGGACTGTTTCTTGGACAGCTTTGACCTCTTCATGACTCATACCAAGATTGGAGCAAAATCGCCTCTGCAGAACAACAAAAACAAAGACATGAGAAGGTGTTATATAAGTACCAAATTCGGAAAACAAGATAAGGCACTATCAATAATATATATATATCTTTATGCCCTTATAATAATCAAGGGAAACTCACCAAATAGTCTCCTGCATGAATGGTACCCATCTCCATGGACTCACCCATCTCAACCTTCAACTGTTTGACGATAAATTCTTTTGCTCGTCCAATTTCTTTTTTGGTAGCTCCGGGAACAATGGAGCATATTTCTAGTTGAGACCGACAGATTCAGAGGACTTCACAAGAACAGGGTAATTGTGCACAATATAATTCAATGTGCAAGTTTTTTAAGGCAGCACACCTTTTACAGTACGTGGCTTGCCTTCCTGCCGACAAGCAATATAAATGCAGGCGGCAACAAGAGCTTCCAAATTTCTTCCTCGTGTACACTTCTGATCTTCCAACCTCTTATATATTTCACTTGCTCGATCCTTCAATAACATCAGAAACCAAAGATGACTTTTCAAGTCACAGATATGTATCAATACACTTGAAGTCATGGGAAACAGGTATGACATGTCGTTACATGCACTGACACTTTCAAAAAACTACATGTACAACAACTTTGAAACTTCAAAATCTAAAAGAAGATAAAACATTAGCCACTGCCAAAAGCTATTATAACCATTGATACGTTAATGGTCACTTTTGTAAATGTAGATATACCATATAGATAGAATTTTCCCAATACCACTGCCATAAGCTATTATAACCATTGATACGTTAATGGTCAGTTTTGTAAATTTTGATACACCATATAGATAGAATTTTCCCAATATTTATTTCTTCCCCAACACCCATTCTGAGCATATGTATTTTAACACCTTCCACCTCTAGGATTTTTATGAGAATCATATTTGTCCTACACCAAGTCCACCAAGTGACCAGAACCCAAAACCAAACATTCAGCTTACAAAAGTTAAAAGAGAGGAGAAAAGAAGCACACAAGACAACACATGATTTTCACTCCCTCCATCTTTTTTTTTTTTAATTTAGAAAGAATCAATATAAAGCTCTGAGGAACTAAAGAAAAAAAAAAGTTAACATGTTTGATGAGCTAATTTTTACAACGCAATTTGCAACTCGCTTTGGCACTGGAAAATCAATCAGCAGTGCATACCTTAATGGTTGTCACAAGGCTCAACCTGGAAGAGGAGAGAAGAAACAATGTCAGTTCCATTATTGTAATATCCTCACATCATAATAGATAAAGAGCAACAACTTGGATTAACTCCAAGGAAGAGTTACTAGCTCAAACCAAAATTACAAGAAATATATTGTCATCCAACGACAACAGCTAATAACTATTGTTATAAAAGAAAAAAGAAAAAACCTACAGCCATCCGTGATCATTAATTAATAAAAGGTCGATCATATCTAAACATACTTGAGAATTTTTTTTTCCTATCTAAAACTGAGCATCACGGTGTATTTCAGAGTGCAAATCCTTAACATAAAGCAATCAGCCATAGCTCAACAAATACAGACCACTTGCCAGTGCAATGAAATGCAGATATACAACATCTAGAATAATGTAATGCAATGCAGTGCAGCAAGACACGTACAACACAAATTTGAATAACATACAGTTGCATTCAAATTACGAGCATGAAAACAACAAATGTTCAACCCCGAAACAAACAAACATCTCAGATTTCTCATTTGGAATGCTCCCAAATATAAGAAGCATCCAAAAAAAGAATAAAAGCATCAACCTAACACTTGCTTTAAGGCTGCCTTTTGTCAGCTCTCTACCAAACAATTTATCATCAGTGGGAAACCTTTGTTACCAACCACTCCAAATTTCCAATGGTAAGCTACCAAAGATGCCTTCCACTGTAAAGTTAATCTTTATGCTTCATTCATGAACTAAAACATCAAAATCAATTCAATGATCGTCTTTTTCCTTTTTTTCCTTTTCCGGTGAAGTCACATCACTCATCCAAAGTAAAGCATTTCACACAAACCCGAAAAAATCACAACCATGGCATCAAGTGAGAACATGTCATATTTGATGATTCTATCATCACATTGAAACAATTTAACAGCCCCAACAAAATCGTCTTCAGAAATCTAACATTTTCCAATAAGATAATCAATCAATCAACCATCAAAAAGACATGATTTATAAACAAAACAATGACCGACCTATCAGCCATGTTAGAGATTGTCTTAAAAGCCATGACAATTGCCCGGTCCGGATCCCCGCCCCGGTTCTGCAACCGGGCCAGCGACCCATCGTCCTTCGACCCATTCGGACCCCGGGAAATAACCGTAGTAAGAGCCCCATCCCCTAGCAGCGGGTTATTGGGTCCACCCACACGATTCGGGTCGTGATCGCCGGAATCATCGGCGAATGTCCTCCACTCGGAAGTCTCGTCGATGGTGCGAGCTTCCAGTACGAGCCCACACTCGGAGCACACGGCGTCCCCCGCCGCGTGATCGAACACCACCTCCGTGTTCCGTTTGCAATCGGAACAGTAGAATTCCGACATATTTTTATCCGATTAATGAGTTCAAAAAAAAAAACTTGGGATAGTTCGAAATGGATCGGAAACGCAGTTCTTCGCTTGTGATTATACTGGGTTTTTAGGGAATTTGAGGACTTTACGGACTCTTCTCCCCCAACCCACCTCTCTCTCTCGTCTTTCTCTCTCTAAGCAAGAGGGGGTGAGGCAAGATGGGTTAAAGGGGATATATATAGAGCGAGAGATGAATGCATTTGAAGGCGGCGAGAAGGGCTTGTCGGTGTGGGGCCCACTTTACACCTTGCAATTCCAAGAATTGGAGTATTCTCACATGCTATTTTAGGTGGCTTCTGTTTCTGTCGACTTACTTCAAATTACTCTTTTTTTCCTTTAAATTAAATAAGAAATAGAAAAACATATTATAGCCACATTTTATTTTATTTTTAGTAAACATTTATGCCCAACATTTTATAATTTTTTTGAATTGGATCCGTGTAATTTCATGAAAGTCTCTAATAATTTCAATTTTATGTCAGTTGGGATTAGAGCTGTTAAAATAAACGAGCTGCTCGTGAGCTCGGCTCGATTCATTAAGACTCGACTCAATTTGTTAAACGAGTCGAGCTCAAAAAATAATCATTTGTTTAACGAGTTCGGCTCGACTCGGCTCAACTAGGTAGGCTCGCGAGCTGCTCGGTAAACTCGAAAAATAAAAGTTATTTTACACTCCCTCCGTCCCAACATTTTCTTCATAGGTGGAGTTTCACGCATATTAAGAAAAAGTGAAGTATGTGAGTGTGAAGTTAAATAATAAAATATAAAAAGTGTACTTTATTGACTTTTGTGAGTGTGAGTTGTTTTCTTTTTTGGGTGTGAAGAAAGAGTTGGGACGTTCATATAAGGAAAGTGTGAAGTTTATCTTGGGACAGATGGAGTAAATATTATTTCATCCGTCCATGATAAATGGTCCACGTTGGCTTAAATGGTCGTCCGCAATAAATAGTACACAACCTAAAATAGAAAAATTACAATCATTATTTTCATTTTTTTATACACATATACTCACTTTTACACATCACATTAAATGTTTTTTTTAATAATTAAATACTTTTTTATACTAATACACCAACTTTTACAAATCAACATCAATTTTTTTTTAATAATCGTGCACAACCAAGGTAGACCAATTATCATGTAATGAGGGAATATATAATTTAGGGTATAAAGTAATATTTTACAAAATAATATAACTCATATTCTCAAATCACTCATACTGATGAATTGTTGATAGTTTTATCTTTATTGAAGTATGCGAATATAATATATTGAACTATAAAGTCGTTGATATAATATCAGTTAAATATATTTTTCAGAATATTCGAGTTCAAGTCGAGTTTTGACGATCTCAATTTTTGCACGTAAATTTTGAGCTCAATATTAATTTAATCTAAACGAGCCGAGCTCGATTTTGAGCTCTATTTTTCGAGTCGAGTCGAGTCTGCACTACTCGGACTCGCTCGACTCGTATAACAGCTCTAGTTGTTACCATTTAGTTTTAATCTATACTTCGTTCAGTTGGATTCACTTTTTATAAAAAAAAAAAATTCAATGTTTAACATATGAATTCAAAATTAGAATGATCCGTTAAATTTTTTAAAATTTCACATATCATATACTCAAAATTATGAAATATAAAATTGAACATCAAATGAATTATCCCATTTGATAATTCGATATTCTGATATCAGTTTTTGTTGTTGGTATATGATTTATATACTAATATAAAAGATATTATGTATGTATCAAATTTCAAGTGAAATCTACATAAACAAATTTCAAGCAATACTAAAAATATAAAGACCAATAAAAAAAATTAAAAAGTACGTCATCATTATACGTTTTGTGAATTAAGAATCTAAAGTACAGTATAAACCAAATTTTATAATACAAATAATATATTATATTAAAATTTCAAATTGCTATATATTCTTTTATTTTTTTGCTTTTTTCAAACTGATATCGTATATGCAGCTAAAGAGCCGAGTGGGCCCGTTTGCATATCAGCGTATTACTTTGATTATGGTTCTGTATAAGGTCACAAAACGGGAACGATGCGATAAGGCCCATAACAAGATTTATCAGAAAAAAAAAATATCTAAACTCTTATAAAGCCCATAACATAAAAGGGCCTTTTCAATTGTTGCTTATTTGGGCCTAATCTTTAAAGAAAGGCCCAGGTTATTTACAACAGTAAATACACCATCCTCATGAATACACTATATTTTTAAAAAAAATACACTACTTTTTATTTGGTAATATTTTTTATTTTTTTGATTTTTTTTTTCCGAACACCGTATAAAATTGAAAAATGTTCGAAATTTTTTGTCGAAATTTTATAAAAATTTTGAAAAAAAAATGCCGTACATTTTCATGGATAGTGTATTTCCCAAAATGTCTAGTGTAAGTAACTGAGCGTTAAAGAAAACTGAAAATTGATTATTATTTTTTTAGTAAATTTTATAAGAAAATAGTTAATGATATGTTATTATGAAACTATTTCAAAGTATCAATCAAATATTTGATTAAGAATGTCAAAACATTTATCAAGAATATAAAAATTTAGGTAAAATGAAAAAAAATATTTAAAACATAATAACACCGACTCCTATTTTTATATTTTTTATGAGATTTTTATACTTTTGATCAAATATATGATATTTTAAAATAATTTTATAATAAAGTTATTGTAAATCAATTTGATACAAAAATTTGTATTTTATTATGTGTATTTTATATTTTTTAATTACCATATTCTTATGATGTTGAGATGAACATACATAACTAGGTATGAAGGTATAAATGGTCAACTTTGATGACCACGTGATTATTTATATATTTTCACTAATCTTACTTGATGCACTCTTTGTTTAAACTTTTGATTTGACATTGATTTGATTAAGCACATATATAAATCATGTCACTTCCACAATATTCAAAAAATAATTCTTTGATTATGTTATCATTAAGGTCCACCATAACAAGTAATAGAAACACATAATAATCAATATTAATTTGATAACTCTTCAAGACGTACCTCCTTCCCGAAAAATATTGCATACTTATATTTTTTTATGTTACACAAAAAATTTATGTGATTAAAAATAAAAATTATTATTAAATTTCACCGTCACAATATACATATAATATTTATAAAATATATAGTAAGATATTATTGAATATTGTGAATTCCGTTTACGAATAATATGATTGTATATTTTTCATAAATAATTATTTTCTTCGTAAATGGATTGCACAATATCTCATAATATTTTTTATTATATTGCATTGAATTATGTACAAATATTTTATTAACTGAGAAAGTATTTATTATTATCTTCAACTTTAATTATTAATAATCAAGCGATCCATATAATACAACTTTATGGACGATATCGATGAACATAATCCAAGTCCCAACCCAACCATGTTTGCAACCTTAACATGTGACTTTCTGCTGTCACCCAACCTAAGTGGTCCAACCAAAGGTAGGAGCAAGGTTTGAAATTTCGCGAAATTTCGGAAATTTGAGGGTACCGATATGGAAATTCACTTGAACGATTATTTTTCCAAAATTTCGGTCAAATTTCGGAAAAATATCGGAAATTTCGGGAAATTTCGGTTACTATATCGATATCGGTCCAGTGTAATTCAAAATGTGCAGATTATCGAGAAATATCGTGGAAATTTCGGTAATTTATCGGTCAAAATTTCGAAAAATTTCGGGATTTTTTTTTTTCAATTCTCAATCCTCGGGACTTGGTATCATTATTGCTTAGACTAAGATGGTCTTTCTTCTTTTACATTTGAAGCTCATAGGACATCATTTTGGTATTAGCTGTGTAATATTCAATAATTATGAACAATTGTTGTATCGTTTTATATTTCTTACGTATGTTTTCTTGATATGTTTGTTGTAAGATTCTCATTTTATTGAGATTTTAAGTTCAATTAATGTATTAAGACTAATAATAATATTGTCTAAAATTTCATGTTAAATTTTCATTATTTTAATGAAATTTCCGTGAATTTTCTATTTTTTACCGATATCGATATTCGATATCGATATTTCCACCGATATATCCATAAATTCAGGGTACCGATATTTCCGTCGATACCGATATTTTCATCCTTGGGTAGGAAGAGTTTGGCAATTGTCTGAAAAATAAATAAAAAATTTTAATGTTGTATGCATTAGGTGTATCGTTTATTTTTAAAAAGTTACACAAAATATTACTGAAAAATCACACAAATTACTACTGAAAAGTGTATCTTTAATGATGTGACTTTTAAATAATAATTTGGGTAACTTTTCAGTAGTATTTTATGTAACTTTTTAAAAATACATTTGAATTGCACGAAACACCCGGTGCACGACAGATTTACTCAAATAAAAATTGCTCTCTCCCTCTTTTTATAAAATTTTCATTATATCGTTCGTTTCTCTAAAATATTTTTATTTATTTTATTATTCATAAAAAATATTACTCCCTCCGTATTTCTATAAGTTGCTCGTTGCTTTTGGGCACACGAATTAAGGTAAAAGTGAAAAAGTATAAGTGATGTGATGGAAAAAGTGAAAAAGTATGAGTGATGTGATGGAGAAAAGTGAAAAAGTAATGAAAATAGTGTAAAAAATATTGAAAATAATAATAAAGAAGTGAATAGTAGTTTCCATAAAAGGTAAAAAAACAATGAGCAACTTATAGAAAGACGGACGAAAATGACAACATGAGCAACTTATAGAAAGACGGAGGGAGTATTTATTTTTATTAAATTATTTATATTTTTCACTTTTATTTTCATGTATCTAGAAGCAAGGAGAAATATATACTCTCTCCGTCCACAATAAATGGTCCACATTACCTTAAATGATCGTCCACAATAAATGGTCTACTTACCTAAAATGGAAAACTTACAATCATTATTTTCATTTTTTATACACATATATTTACTTTTACACATCACATCAAGTACTTTTTAATAATTAAATATTTTTTTATACTAATACACTCACTTTTACACATCAACATCTATTTTTTTTAATAACCGTGCACAGCAAGGGTAGTCCAATTTTCATGGACGGAGGGAGTATATAAGAAATGGAAATAATAATAGTACTCCCTCCGTTTCAGGGATGACACACAGTTTAAGGAAAATATATTTTTTAAATAAAATAGTGGTGTATGAATAATTGAATAAGTGTGTGGAAAGTATTGTGAGTGTACATGCAAATCGATATTTCCCTTTTAAGTAGAGTGTAAATTGGTTTGGAACAACCCAAAATAAAAAGTGTGCAAATTGGTGTGTGACAGTGGGAGTATTAAAAATGAGTTTGGATAATTTAATAAACAGAATGAGAGCAAGTGGGTTTCGTGCCCTTGTAACGGTCCAATTGGGGATGTTGATTGGATCTCAGAATTTTCTACTGACAATCTGCTCACTTCTGAACTATCACATTAACTCATCTTACTTTATTTTATTTTATTTAGTCAATCAATTATAATAATTTTTAATATAATAAATTATAATAACTTCTTTAAGCATCGATTATACGACATTGAGTATATTTTGAGTGCATTTTCAAACTCTAAAAAAAAAAATGTAGAATCACTTATTTTTTTAAAAAATTTAAATGTTACCAACTAAAATAAAAAGTGATTTTACACTTTTTTTAAAGTTTGAAAACACACTCTTAATCTTGCTAAAATTGAAAGCTATATAAATTTTTATTTTTTGTGACCCCAAAAATTACTGATTATGTTAAACATGCAAATTAGTTAATATTTTTATCAAATATAAACTTTTACTTTTTGTGGTTTTATTTATGGGTTAGAGTCCAATTAAGTTTAAGTGTCTCGAGCTTGCAACAAAACTTAAAATATACTAATAATTTCTACACTCCAAATAATTTTTTAAAATATTAAATATTAAATTAGCATGTGATGCTCAAATAAATAAATAAAAAATAGCTAAAGAATGTAGAGCAATAAATGTAAAAATAAGGAGTATTTGGCATTGGAACATGCCATGACAACTAGTGGATCGTTAGATCCATTTTAAACATGCTCACAATCATTTTTCCACTCCCTTGATTATATTATTTTTAAATAATCAGCTGCTCGTCCTATTGCTCGTCCTCTAACATACTCCATAACGATAAAGCAAGTGATTAAATAAGGGTAAAAGACACACAAAGCTGCTCGCCAAATTGCCGAAAAGGGAGCAAGCATCACATAGACCTTAATATCAAGTCTAAACTATCACATAGACCTTAATAAAACACTTTATTATTTACATTTTTTTGTTTTATTATATAAAAAATTTATATTAATTTAAAAAAAAATAATAATAAATGTACAACTTTAAAATTATTTCATATTTTCACTTGTATGAAGATTTTCTACCTTGGGTAAAACAAGGGTTAAATAAGATTTGCAGCTCCAGTTTGACCTTTTGGTTAGGCACTAAAGCACATTTATTAAGTTTGACTAATCTTTACAAAAAAAAAGGAGTATATTTATATTTTGTCACACGTATTTTCTAGTTTGGAGATAAATTCGTAGGAGGCCTAGACGCCCTCCTGCGTCCCTAGTCTGTTAAATTAATTATTTATCTAATTAATGTATTTCATTTTCATCCGGACAATACCTATGATACACGAATTCTTCTAAAAATATTATAATACAGTATTGGATTCGCACCAACACCCTAAAAGGGGTAAGATTCTTGGATTCTCGTGTCGGATTCTCCACGTGGCGAATCCATCTGACACGTGGCGAATCCAGCTAACGGATTCTCGAATCCACTACACGAATCCTATTTATAAGCATTAAATATATTATTTAAATTGAATTTTATTATTTCGTATAAGTTAAATTGATAGTGTGACACTTGTTTTAGATTGAATTTACTACTATGATTTATGTATTGAACTAATGTAACTTGAATTGATATTTTTTTTACATAATTATATTATATTATTGAATATACTCAAATTTTAGGTGATAAAAAATATAAATAATTTATAATTAGTTTATAAATTTTTATATAAAATATATTTTTTAGATATTATATATAATAAAATATAAATAAATAGACGTATCCTTAACGAATCGCACCCTAATTTTTTTAAAAACTCGTATCCCCGAACTCGTATTGTATCGCACCCGCATCTGCGTATCCGCACCCGTGCAACATAGGACAATACTTATTCCATTATAAAAATAAATAAAATTCTTTCAACCAAAATAATAAACACAATATAAATTTTTTAAAAGAATGAATAGTGATCCCATGAAATATATATATATATTGGAATGAAGGAAATATTTATTATTAGCGCATAACTAATATTCTTTTCTTTTCTTTTTAAATTTTTTTTGGAGAAAATTTAGACAGCAGACAACAATCGAAATCGCAATCTTTACGAGAGATAAATTATCACTCCATCACAATTTTCACAGGAGCTAAATATCCCAATACAAAGGGGGAAAAAAAAAACTTTCTCTTTCAGCATTTCGAATTTTAAACCTCAAAATCTTAGATACTCCTTCCGTTCCAAAACTACTTTCACACTTTCCTTATTTGGACGTCCCAACTCTTCTTTCACACACCTAAAAATGAAACTTTTTTCACTCACAAAAGTCAACAAAACACACTTTTTCTTATTTTATTATTTAACTTTACACTCACATACTTACTTTTCCTTGTTTCACGTGCCCGGGACTACTATGAAAGTAGTTCCGGGACGGAGGTAGTATTATTTACAAGGCATCTCTACATTTTGGTTTAATAGTAAATATTTGACAAATTATTACGTGACACATAATAAATATCATATGAATTGGATGATAGAGTTAAATTATTATCATCACTCACGAATTTACGTACATATTTTCCTTAAAGCTATATATATTTTCTTTCTAGTTGATCTAATCACATATTTTCAGATTGTAAAAAATAAAGTTTCTCAGTATTTTTTGGTCCTAGCAATCTTGTTGTATGTATAGATATTCATATATCTGTAATTATTGATAACATATTACTTTTTCCCATAAAAAACTTCGCATTTTCTTTTTGATTTGTTTAAAAATAAATTTCACACATTTAAGAATAAAAGAAATTTAAATAAATTTTTTCATTACAATATTCATAATTTGAAATAAAATATGGTTAGATTTCACAAGTATACATAATTCAACTCATGTATTTACTCTTTATATGAAAACTTATAAAGTTATCCTTCAAATTCATACTTATGAATTATGACAATGGATAATTAATAATGGAAACGTTATTGTAATAGCAATATGAAAACATTATGTTTTGATTTGGAAAATCATGCATTTCATTTTAAATCCCTATGAATAAAAAATTCTTTTTTTTTCTATTTATGATCTTTTAAGTTACTTTTTTTTTTCTATTTATATTTTATATGATTTAAAAATATACGTCGCTGTGATTCACTTGCATTATTTTTCTATTTTTAGACTTTTTCAAGAAAAATCTCTCTCCATCCCAATTTTTTTTAAATATATCAGTGTGCATGAATTAAAAAAATATATAATATGAATATGTGATTAAATATTCTAAATTTTTTAACAATGTACACATAAAATTATTTCACAAGTCAAAATCACTGTGAGCCGGATCATAAAAAAAGTATGCAAACTCGAAAATATAAATAGTGGAATAGTACTCCCTCCGTCCACAATAAATGATCCACGTTGCCTTAAATGGTCGTCCACAATAAATGGTCTACTTACCTAAAATGGAAAACTTACAATCATTATTTTCATTTTTTTATATACATATACTCACTTTTACACATCACATCAAGTACTTTTTTAATAACTAAATACTATTATATACTAATACACTCACTTTTACACATCAACATCAACTCTTCTTAATAACCGTGAATTGCAAATGTAGTCCAATTTTTGTGGACGGAGGGAGTATTATTTAATGAAAGAAAGTTGGGACAAAGGTAGATAAAATAAAAAAAATAAAAGGATCACTTACATATTAGTTACAAAAAGTAGCTATATTTACAAATTGATTCACAATTTCTGTACAGAAGTATAATTTTTTCTTGTACAGAATTTTTTTTTTTTTTTACACGGAATCAATTTGTAATTAGTGTCAATTTTGTGAATTATTTTATAATTTTTTCAAAATAAAAATATTATGAACCGCAAACTTTTATTTATGAATATAGTTTACTTTTAAAAGAGAAAAACAAATAGAATTGATGGGAAAAAATGTAAGAATAAGATTGTTGGCTGAAAGAAATGTGTGTTAGCCTTCGTGTAAAAGTTTACACGTTTTATTATGTGAGAATAAATGAAGGTTTACACGGTAAATGACGCCGCCAACGTTGGCTTTTTCAGCCTTTCCATATTTTAATTATTTATAGCATCGCATACCTATAAATTGTACTACCTCCGTCCCATAATTATTTTCACACTTTTTTTTTTGTCCGTTCCACAATTATTTTCACACCCTATAAATGGAAACTATTACTTTAATTTTATCCTCACAATCCAACTAATCTTATTATTTTAATAATATAATTTTACACAACACTCTACTTTTCTTAAAAATTGTGTCATTCCAGGGGTGAAAACACCTCTGGAACGGAGAGAGTAGTAATTTACAAATCTCAATTAAAATTTTCCAGATGTGAAAAGGGTGTTTAATTAATAAAAGTTAGAAATCTCAATTAAAAATTTCCAGCTGTGAGAAGGGTGTTTAGTTGATAAACGTGTATTTGTTTTGTGATTTAATAAGATTTTAGAATTTATATATTTTAATAAATATATGAATAAAAATATATGTGTTTATTTTGAGATTTGAGTTGGATGATATTTAACTTTATGTCAAATAAATATTTAAATTTTATAGATATTTGTTGGTGTGGTTTGAACGTGGGATTTGAAAACTAGACTTTAAAATTTAATTTTTTTTGAGTAGATTTTATATAAAAATAGTTTATAATAAATTTATCATGAAACTGTTTTTAAGTCTCAAATATATGATTAAGAGTTTAAAAATAATTCATGAGTATCAAAATTTTGAATCAACAAAATCAATAATTAAAATATAATATTATTGACCTAATTTTTGGTACTCCTACTAAAATTTTTGATACTCTTGATAAAATGTAAAATACTTTAAAATAGTTTGATGATAATTTTCAAACAAAACTCTGCCTTTTTTTTATATATATATCACACGAAATTGTCTCATATTATTTTTATTAGATATCACATAAATCTGTACCATAATTGTTAAATGTTTTAGTCTATTTTAGATAATATTAGTGATTTTTACCAAACATTTGCGATTTATTATTTATGTATTTTTAAAACTAACTGTATAACTATTCAATAAAATAATTAATATTATTTCTTGCACATAATATTTGGAAAAACATACTTTTATTTACGCAATTGCATGACAGTAAATTTCTGTTACCTTTATTCCAAAAAATTTATTTACTCTCTTTTTAAATTTATCCCACGAAAATTTATAGTATATCTTAAAATAAAAATATTTTATAAAATTCTCACCTTAACTCACCATTCCCACCTCCACATTCTGCCCATATAAATTTTTTTAATTTTAATTTTTGTGCAGAGTAATATTTATTATTATTAAATTATGTTTATCGTAAGCATTAAATAATTAAAATGGGTAAGCAATTTGATCCATATCCTCTGGCTCGCGATCACCGGTCTTGGGACTGCTAAATCCCACTTTTTTAGTCTCACTCCTTTTCCTCTGCTTTATTCCCTGCTACACTATATTATTATAATCTACACTTTTTATACTGCACAATATACTCTCTCCGTCCATAAAAATTGGACTACCTTGACAATTCACGGTTATTAAGAAAAGTTGATGTTGATGTGTAAAAGTAAGTGTATTAGTATAAAAAAATATTTAATTATTAAAAAAATACTTGATGTGATGTGTAAGAGTGAGTATATGTGTATAAAAAATGAAAATAATGATTGTAGGTTTTTCATTTTAGGTAAGTAGACCATTTATTGTGGACGGACATTTAAGACAACGTGGACCATTTATCGTGGACGGATGGAGTATTTATTATTATTATACTTTCTTGGTCCAGGTATAAATTGCTCATTCCTTTTAAACACATAGATTGAAATCCAAAAATATATATAAATAATATGATAAAAAAAATTAAAAAATATAAGTAATGTAAAAAGTAATAAAAAATGAATATTAATTTCTAAAAAAAGTAAAAAGCAAATAAAAAATATATAGTAGAACGGACAAAAATAACAAAATGAACAACATATAAATAAATAGAGGGAGTAATACAAATAATTATATCATAATATTAAAATATAATTAACAATATGAGTAAATATAAATAGAAACATTAAGTACATTTTTTTTTTATAAATAGGTGAATATAGTAATATGAACCATTTTTTACGGTGATATATCCCTATTTTCAAACAAAATAATCAAGAAATTGTTTTAGAAAAATTGGATTTTCTTTGTCTGTATCGAAATTTCGTTATTTAAAGGACAAAATTTTTAACCTAACATAAAATAAAATAATATAAAATCATATTGATCTGACATAAAATAATATAAAATCATATTGCTCTGAATGAAATAAAATAAAATAATACAAAATGTCATCAAAACCTATTTCTTTGTTTTTAACCTAACACCTCTTTCCTATTTTCAGGATTTTCCAATGCAACATATTTGAATGATTTTGTAACCAGCTAGTACCAATAAAAATTAAAATATTTTTAAATTTACGGAATTAATATCGAAACATCAAGTGGACTAAATACAAATTAAAGTCTAACTTACTAAATTTATAAGTCTTTTATCCTTTTAAATAAGTGAAACACTTTAACTATAATTTGATAAAAAAAAAACATAATTATATATTCCATTTGTCCCATGATTTTTTTCACATATTAACTTGTATATATATTAAAATATAAAATTAAATAATAAAATATAAAAAATATACTTTAATTTTTATAAGTGTAAATTATTATTTTTAAATGTAAAAAATGAATTGAGAGACGTTGATAGAAAAAAAATGTAAAAATTATGTTAGGACATACTAAGCACATACTTATTAATACTTCCACTTTTATTATAGAAATCTACTTTGCTCTCTTTCCTTGGCGCATCACAATTCACACCATAAATAGACTCGAAAAAGAAAATTAAATAAAGATTCTTTCCCCTCTCTTTCTCTCTCCCTCTGAAGAATAAACAGCGCCACCCCAGAAAGCATTGAACACCTTCATTCCCATACGCAAACCAGACAGAGACCCATATTCCCTTTCTCTCTCTAACCAACAAAAGTAATCCCCTTTACAACTATCAACGTAAAACCCCTCTCTTTCTCTCTCTCTTCATCTCTCTCCGCCTGAAAAAGCTCACTGAAGAAAAAAAAATGGTGAAATACCAGAAAAAGAATCCTTATAGCCAGTGGAAAAGGAGCAATGATTACATGGTTGATGAAGACGAAGAGGCGGGATTAGACCCTTTTGGCTTAATCTCTGGGAACTCTTCTTACTGCAACAAAAGATCCAAGCACAGATTTCTGTTTTTCATCTTCATCTCTCTCGTTTCTTTCAGCCTGGTTTTAGCTCCCCTGTTATTATCCTTCAGCTCCAACATCTCCCTTCTCTGTAAGTCTTTCTTTTCTTGTGTTTTTTTCATGGATTATGCGTTTCCCCCCTTGAATTTTTTATGTTTATTTGTTATTTTTGTTGTCTTTGAATCCACAGATAAGGAAGGTTTTGGTTCTGTAAATGATGTCAGTGGCTTCCTTTGCTCCTCTGTTTCTAATGGTAAGTTTTTCCTCCCCTGTTTTTGAATCTTCGATTGATTTTTCATGGGCTGGATTCATTGATTATTTGGGGGGGGGGGGGAGTTTTTTAATTTTATTTTTATTTAATGAAATGGTGGATGAAGTTTGAATGATTTGAACTTTGCCCCTATAAAGAATGGAAAAGCTCATGTTCTTGAAATTAAATGCAAAGGATGGAAAGTATATACTTTTTTTTTGGGGGGGTTATTATGATTTTGAGGTCTGTTGCTGTGGGGTAGGATGACCCAATCTCAAAATTATTATGCTTAATAAGGCTAACAATACATCATAATGACCATCTTTTTTGATTTAGTCAACATTAATTTTGTGTGTGAATGATTATTCTCTATGCAGGCACCATGTGTTGTGATAGAAGTAGTAGAAGAACTGATGTGTGTGTTATGAAAGGGGATGTTAGAACTCAGCCTGCCTCCTCATCCGTCATCCTCTACCGTTGGATTGACGGCGATGGCGAGGCGAAGGCGATCCAACACGAAATGATTAGGCCATACACCCGAAAATGGGAGACAAGTGTGATGAGCACAATTGATGAATTGGATCTCATTGTGAAGGGGGATGATGGGATTGATCACGAATGCGACCTCCATCACGACGTCCCTGCTGTGTTCTTCTCGACTGGAGGGTACACCGGTAATCTTTACCACGAATTCAACGATGGGATACTGCCTCTGTACATCACCTCCCAGCATCTCAACAAGAAGGTGGTGTTTGTGATTCTTGAATATCATAACTGGTGGATGACAAAGTATGGGGATATATTAGCTGAATTGTCTGATTTTCCAGCTATTGATTTCAAAGGGGATAAAAGGGTCCACTGCTTTCCAGAAGCTACAATCAGCTTAAGAATCCATGATGAGCTTACTATTGATCCTCACTTGACAGAAAACAACAAGACAATAGCTGACTTTCATGACCTATTGGACCGGTCCTACTGGCCCCGTATCAAAGGCCTAGTCGAGGATGAGGAACGCGAAGCCCAGTCGAGCCTGGCAATGCCGACGGAGTATCAAGATCCGACTAAACCTAAACTGGTTATAGTGTCAAGAAACGGGTCAAGGGCGATCATGAACGAAGATTCATTGGTGAAACTTGCTGAGAGTATTGGATTTGTGGTCGAAGTCTTGAGGCCTCAAAGGACGACTGAGCTTGCAAAAATCTACCGAGTTCTTAACTCGAGTGATGCCATGATTGGAGTTCATGGGGCAGCCATGACTCACTTCTTGTTCATGAAGCCCGGCTCGGTTTTCATCCAGGTCATACCATTAGGTACAGATTGGGCAGCTGATACCTATTATGGTGAGCCAGCTACAAAGTTTGGTTTGAAGTACATTGGCTACAAAATTCTACCGGAAGAGAGCTCGTTGCACCAAGACTACGACGAAGATGACCCGATTCTTGTGGACCCGAGCAGTGTTAACCAGAAGGGATGGGAATTCACCAAGAAAATCTATCTTGATAGACAGAATGTGAGGCTGGATCTTGGTAGATTTCGCAAGCGTCTGCTCCGCGCCTACCACTACTCGAGAGCTAGAAAGAACGGGCGTTTACGTCACCAATCACAGTGAATTCGAGCACGTTTCTCGGCGTTCTTTAGGCTAGTCTCACTCTTGTACATCAGTAACTACAGAGGGAATGAAATGGTTGTAAAGATTAGTGGATTGCTTGTCATTTTGTACATCAAAGAAAGGTTGTTTTGTGGTGAAATTATGTAGCAACTTAAGATGGAAATTCCTTAATTTTATTATCAAAAGTATTGTTCTTCAGACATATATGTGTGCTTTGATAGGTCCATGATGTTGGAAGTTCATTTGGAGGATAGGGTGGCCTATATGTGTAGGGCAGTGGACCTTAAGACAACTCAAATGGAATCTTTTGGCATGTGGATATCCGATGTACAAAAATGTTAATCAAATGACACAACATGCAGCGTGACATGCCACATGAGATTTATTGAACCAATCAAGTTATAGAAGTTCTTGAAAATTCAAGATTTTCATTTACATATGAAGGAATTTTCAAATGTGGAAATTTTAGTAAGTCTCTTGTAAATTAATTTTAGAAAAAGAATTATTTTTTGTGAATTGATTTTATTGTGTAACTTATAATAATATTGATTATTTTTATTATATAGTTTTTTTTAATCAAATTAGTATGTTTTGATGAAATAATAATAGTCACAAATAAATTTTATTTTTCAGTATAATTTGTAAATTTGATTTAGGGGTTATTCTCATTTTGCATACCTTATTACATGCTTTTATGGTTAAAACACTTCATTGACTCAATAAGAGTAGGTAAAATGTGGGTTTATTTTTTTAAAGCTAAAAAGGGCTAGTGCAGCTACATACTATACCCTTTCTTCATTATTTACACATTTATTTTATTCATGATTTTTAAAAATATTTACATATTTAAAAAATATATATTTATATATACATCACAAATCAAATATATATATAAATTTATTCATATGTAATTATTTAAAAAAAATATTTTAAAATATATACACAAATTAATATGCATTTTTTTTGGGCAAACACTCAAATAGAAATTTCTACGGATCAAAGATCCGTAGAAATATTCATTTTCGAAAATTCGCAGGTCTAAACCGGGTCGGGCCGAATTTGAGTATTTTCTTCCAAAATTCGCGCAGATAGTGATTTTCGCTCCCAGGTATGTTACAGTCGGGGTAAATGCATGTTACTTTAATGCAAAACGTGTGTTACAACCAGATTAAATGTTGTTTTCTACACATATTCATTTATTTTTATAGAAGTAAATATTTTTCATGCAATGTAAAACATGTATATGTTACATTGTATGTGTAACACATATTTATTCTTAATAAAAATACATTTTATCCTATAGTAACACATATATGCTCATATAATAACACAAATTGAGGAACAAATATGTGTTACAATTAGAGTAAATATGTATTACTGTAAATTTATGTTACAATTGGAGTAAATTTGTGTTACTGCAAATGTGTGTTACATCTAGAGTAAATGTGTGTTACAATTAGAGTAAATGTGTGTTACTGCAAATGTATGTTACAATTAGAGTAAATGTGTGTTACTGCAAATGTGTGTTACAATTAGAGTAAATGTGTGTTACTGCAAGATGAAATGTGTGTTACTGTATGCACAAACATTTATTTATCTTTATAAAAATATATATTATATTTTATATAACATATATAAGGTATTAAATGATGTATTAAGTACATTAATAACATATTATTAACATAAATCAACAAAGAGAATAAAAAATTAATTAAGTAACACATATTTATACTTGCAGAAATACATATTTTCTTTA